>OW121846.1:6915914-7191586 GCA_933228895.1 Platycnemis pennipes | reverse complement strand
TTCACCTCGTTCGAGGTGGATGTCGTATCAAGTGGTTTCAAATTGCAGACGAGGTAACTTGTCTAAACTCGGTTCACCTCGTTCGAGGTGGATGTCGTATCAAGTGGTTTCAAATTGCAGACGAGGTAACTTGTCTAAACTCGGTTCACCTCGTTCGAGGTGGACGTCGTATTAAGTGGTTTCAAATTGCAGACGAGGTAACTTGTCTAAACTCGGTTCACCTCGTTCGAGGTGGATGTCGTATCAAGTGGTTTCAAATTGCAGACGAGGTAACTTGTCTAAACTCGTTTCACCTCGTTCGAGGTGGATGTCGTATCAAGTGGTTTCAAATTGCAGACGAGGTAACTTGTCTAAACTCGTTTCACCTCGTTCGAGGTGGATGTCGTATCAAGTGGTTTCAAATTGCAGACGAGGGACCTTGTCTAAACTCGTTTCACCTCGTTCGAGGTGGATGTCGTATCAAGTGGTTTCAAATTGCAGACGAGGGACCTTGTCTAAACTCGGTTCACCTCGTTCGAGGTGGATGTCGTATCAAGTGGTTTCAAATTGCAGACGAGGTAACTTGTCTAAACTCGGTTCACCTCGTTCGAGGTGGATGTCGTATCAAGTGGTTTCAAATTGCAGACGAGGGACCTTGTCTAAACTCGTTTCACCTCGTTCGAGGTGGATGTCGTATCAAGTGGTTTCAAATTGCAGACGAGGGACCTTGTCTAAACTCGTTTCACCTCGTTCGAGGTGGATGTCGTATCAAGTGGTTTCAAATTGCAGACGAGGGACCTTGTCTAAACTCGGTTCACCTCGTTCGAGGTGGATGTCGTATCAAGTGGTTTCAAATTGCAGACGAGGTAACTTGTCTAAACTCGTTTCACCTCGTTCGAGGTGGATGTCGTATCAAGTGGTTTCAAATTGCAGACGAGGTAACTTGTCTAAACTCGGTTCACCTCGTTCGAGGTGGATGTCGTATCAAGTGGTTTCAAATTGCAGACGAGGGACCTTGTCTAAACTCGGTTCACCTCGTTCGAGGTGGATGTCGTATCAAGTGGTTTCAAATTGCAGACGAGGTAACTTGTCTAAACTCGTTTCACCTCGTTCGAGGTGGATGTCGTATCAAGTGGTTTCAAATTGCAGACGAGGTAACTTGTCTAAACTCGTTTCACCTCGTTCGAGGTGGATGTCGTATCAAGTGGTTTCAAATTGCAGACGAGGGACCTTGTCTAAACTCGGTTCACCTCGTTCGAGGTGGATGTCGTATCAAGTGGTTTCAAATTGCAGACGAGGTAACTTGTCTAAACTCGTTTCACCTCGTTCGAGGTGGATGTCGTATCAAGTGGTTTCAAATTGCAGACGAGGTAACTTGTCTAAACTCGTTTCACCTCGTTCGAGGTGGATGTCGTATCAAGTGGTTTCAAATTGCAGACGAGGGACCTTGTCTAAACTCGGTTCACCTCGTTCGAGGTGGATGTCGTATCAAGTGGTTTCAAATTGCAGACGAGGGGCCTTGTCTAAACTCGTTTCACCTCGTTCGAGGTGGATGTCGTATCAAGTGGTTTCAAATTGCAGACGAGGTAACTTGTCTAAACTCGGTTCACCTCGTTCGAGGTGGATGTCGTATCAAGTATTTTCAAATTGCAGACGAGGGACCTTGTCTAAACTCGGTTCACCTCGTTCGAGGTGGATGTCGTATCAAGTGGTTTCAAATTGCAGACGAGGTAACTTGTCTAAACTCGGTTCACCTCGTTCGAGGTGGATGTCGTATCAAGTGGTTTCAAATTGCAGACGAGGGACCTTGTCTAAACTCGTTTCACCTCGTTCGAGGTGGATGTCGTATCAAGTGGTTTCAAATTGCAGACGAGGTAACTTGTCTAAACTCGGTTCACCTCGTTCGAGGTGGATGTCGTATCAAGTGGTTTCAAATTGCAGACGAGGGACCTTGTCTAAACTCGTTTCACCTCGTTCGAGGTGGATGTCGTATCAAGTGGTTTCAAATTGCAGACGAGGGACCTTGTCTAAACTCGTTTCACCTCGTTCGAGGTGGATGTCGTATCAAGTGGTTTCAAATTGCAGACGAGGGACCTTGTCTAAACTCGGTTCACCTCGTTCGAGGTGGATGTCGTATCAAGTGGTTTCAAATTGCAGACGAGGGACCTTGTCTAAACTCGTTTCACCTCGTTCGAGGTGGATGTCGTATCAACTGGTTTCAAATTGCAGACGAGGTAACTTGTCTAAACTCGTTTCACCTCGTTCGAGGTGGATGTCGTATCAAGTGGTTTCAAATTGCAGACGAGGTAACTTGTCTAAACTCGGTTCACCTCGTTCGAGATGGATGTCGTATCAAGTGGTTTCAAATTGCAGACGAGGTAACTTGTCTAAACTCGGTTCACCTCGTTCGAGGTGGATGTCGTATCAAGTGGTTTCAAATTGCAGACGAGGGACCTTGTCTAAACTCGTTTCACCTCGTTCGAGGTGGATGTCGTATCAAGTGGTTTCAAATTGCAGATGAGGGACCTTGTCTAAACTCGTTTCACCTCGTTCGAGGTGGATGTCGTATCAAGTGGTTTCAAATTGCAGACGAGGGACCTTGTCTAAACTCGGTTCACCTCGTTCGAGGTGGATGTCGTATCAAGTGGTTTCAAATTGCAGACGAGGGACCTTGTCTAAACTCGTTTCACCTCGTTCGAGGTGGATGTCGTATCAAGTGGTTTCAAATTGCAGACGAGGTAACTTGTCTAAACTCGTTTCACCTCGTTCGAGGTGGATGTCGTATCAAGTGGTTTCAAATTGCAGACGAGGTAACTTGTCTAAACTCGGTTCACCTCGTTCGAGGTGGATGTCGTATCAAGTGGTTTCAAATTGCAGACGAGGTAACTTGTCTAAACTCGTTTCACCTCGTTCGAGGTGGATGTCGTATCAAGTGGTTTCAAATTGCAGACGAGGTAACTTGTCTAAACTCGGTTCACCTCGTTCGAGGTGGATGTCGTATCAAGTGGTTTCAAATTGCAGACGAGGTAACTTGTCTAAACTCGGTTCACCTCGTTCGAGGTGGATGTCGCATCAAGGTGTTTTACCTCGCATCCAACGCTTCTCGTTTTAACCTGATTCACCTCGTTCGAGGTAGATGTCGTATCAAGTGGTTTTACCTCGTATCCAACGCTTCTCGTTTTAACCTGATTCACCTCGTTCGTCGTGGAAGCATGGTTTTCCCTGGTATCCAAAGATTCTCGTTTTAACTTGATTTCACCTCGTTGGTTGTGCATCTCGTATCAAGTGGTTTTACCTCGCATCCAACGCTTCTCGTTTTAACCTGATTCACCTCGTTCGTCGTGGATTCCGTATCAAGTGGTTTTACCTCGTACCCAGCGCTTCTCGTTTTAACCTGATTCACCGGTGAATCGGTTCGTCGTGGATTCCGTATGAAGTGGTTTTACCTCGTATCCAAGGCTTCTCGTTTTATCCTGATTCACCTCGTTTGAGGTGGATCTCGTATCAAGCAGTTTTACGTAGTATACTAAGCCTCGTAGTTCCATTATAGATACAAATGTCATAACATAAATAGACAAAATGACTAAAAGATACCTATATCACCGGGTTCACGTCGTAATATTTTGACATAAATTAAATATTTGCTTTCTATATAGGTAGCTAATTAATTCATTTTTAATATCCAGTATTTTAATTTATGACGTTTGTAATGTCTTGTTAATATATCAATTATATATAATAGCTATATGAACGGTCATAATAACTCATATCGCCACTATAATCGCCAATCTGAATCAATCCAATCCGAAACCAATCGCACTGATGCGAAATATTCTTGACAAAAATTGTTAATGAATATCCCGGTCTTAACATACATGCAATGTTCTGGTAATAATTATGGTATAATTTCTATGAGCAATTACAACATATGTTGTAATAGCTCGTAGAAATTTGAATTTACTCCTGTAAATACATAAAGAAAATTAAATATGGCCATACTGCTATTTCATATTGTATTATTGGTTTAAATAAATTACTATTTTTAGTATGTAGTCTCTACAGTCTCTATAGTTTGTTTATTTACTTGGAAGGTTTTCAACAACAACATGAAACCGGATGTTTACAAAAAATGAGCTCTCCCATTATTGTAAACGCAACTGAAACTCCTTCATTTAATAGTGTGACAATAAAAATATGGAAATAAAAGAAAAAATAAACATATATGTATTTTTCAAATGAGAATGTATCGATAGAAAATAAGAATTATTGAATATCCAACAACTCTATTTTGAATTAAGATGCTAACTTGACTCAGGAACTAGTGATGAAACGTCCATCTTTGATAATTGTGTTTACCTATGGCCTCCTGTAAAGTGAAATTCGCTCACCGAAGCGTATACTTTTCGTTGTGTATAAAATCGTGAAGTTTTTGTGTGCTACTGCATGTGGAGGAAATTTATCTTATCTGCGTTATAAGACTAATTAATATGAGGATAGTGTGCTGCGGCTACGTTGGAGATATTTAAAATTTGTACGCCATCGAGTGGACAATTTAGTTCGTAAACTGTATGAAGTTTTCGCCTACGTTCTTGGGTTATATTGCGAGGAATCCCACGATGAAGCAAAAGGAACGGATGGATATTGTGATTTGAAATTCTTCTAGGAGGTAAGTTTCAGCTGAACTAAGAGCTGTCGTAGTCATAAGTTAATCCTGCTTACTTTAATGTGGATAGGTACAGAACACTTTTCAAATGTCCAGTTTCGAAGGGGAATTCATGTCACAGTATTTTGTAAACAAATCGTCTAATTTATCCAATGGATTTCGCTGTTTCAGTTATCTCCGGCCTGCCATTGTATTTTTTGTATTTTATGCACGACAGGTAAGCTGTTCTATTTTGAATATCCTGAAATTAGTAGGAATTACATTTAAGTACACTAATAATTATATTTCGAGGCACATTTAAATATGTACGCTTTGTCATACTCTATTGGTATTTAAGAAATTATTGGATTAATTCTTTGTGTGGTAATCCAAATATTATGTTGTTTTCTACCAGCGGAAATGCTGCATGGGATACCAGAGTAAGTTATGAATTTATCTTTACAGATTGCTATGTGGATTATCTTAAAAGAAGAGGAACCGACGAGGTTTTGCCGGGGCGAGAAGCTAAAAGTGTGAGGGCATATATATGCTCAACAATTCAAGACTTGAACTGGAAAAAAAGTTTAATAAAGATGCCTAATACTTCTTTTGTAAATTTGTTGATTTGTTTCTTAATCTCCTCTTGCCTATTTCGTATTTTCAAATCCACATTTGTTGATTTGTTTCTTAATCTCCTCTTGCCTATTTCGTATTTTCAAATCCACATTTGTTGATGTAGGTGTATCATTGTGTTAACTTATTCCTTATGCGCATCCTGTATTGCTTTTATACAATGAAGTTCTTGGTTTTTGGTGATCTCTCATGAAGCACGTAGTGTTCATTCCCCAAGGGTATTTAAGTGCATGATATTATGATCAGTGAAATTTTGTTTTACTGGTGCTTTAGGTGCAACTCGGTGATCAATGTTGAGGCAATTCGTTGTAAATAATATTAGATACATCTTTGAATAAGGGATAATTTTGGTTCAAATTAGTATCTCAAAATGAGTGGAATAGAAGTAATTTTCGATGAATGCTGTTGGAAGTGGTTGTGACATTGGGGATAATTAATCTTGTATCTGTACAGGTTAGTCAATGAAATGTACGGCTGAATAATGTATTCCAGTTGTGTTTATTGCTGTGTTCAGGGGGTAGGAAGTGAAGTGATGTAAGGAGGTGACGGATTCTGGTTCTAAGGAGTTGATACCGTGTGAAATTAGGTATGGGGTTCCAGTTGCAACTCTTTGTTATCAAGATGGTAGATATACTGTGAAGCGACGTCAATGAGGAACCAGGTTCAAACCAGAGGGCTTGATGCGACGTGGGGTCTGGGGGTCCAGTTGAAACAATGATTTCGTGCGAAAAAGGTAATGCAATGTGAAACGAGGTAGCGTGTTACTAGGTGAAATAGGATAGTGCGAGTTTAAACAAGTTGCTTCTCGTACAGGTTAAACGAGGTAATACGATATGAATCAAGGTAGTCTGTTCTACATAAAACGGGATAATGCTAGGTAAGACGAGTTGATTCTTGCACAGTTGAAACGAGTTAATACAATGTGAAACGAGGTAGCGCGTTACTAGCTGAAACCAGTTGAAACAGGTTAAAGCTAGATCGAACGAGTTGCTTTTCGTACACGTCAAACTAGGTAATGCGAGATGAATCGAGGTTGTCTGTTCTAGATAAAACGGGTTATTGCTAGGTAAGACGAGTTGATTCTTGCACAGTTGAAACGAGTTAATACAACGTGAAACGAGGTAGCGTGTTACCAACTGAAACCATGCATTACGAGATGAAACAACCACTTCCTCTCTACATAAGACGAGATGACTCGAGAAGGATCAAGCTGCCCAGAAACGACAGCTACTGGTTGATACGACATCAATCGAGGTTATACGAAGTCAACGCACGAGGTAAAGCAAGCAAAAAGCGGCCATAACCGACTTGAAACGAGTTGAAAGAACGAGTTAAACCGATTTGAAACCTTGTAAAACCATGCTAGTTCACTCTAACTCGTTTCAACTCGTACAATCCCCAGGGTATTCACCATAAATCTTGGGTCCATTAAAATGTTTTCAATAGCATGTTATTTGCAAATTTACAGAAAACTACACCTACGCTATGGAAATAATTCCATAAAAATGCATTTAATCGACAATATATTTTCAGAATTATTTAAAAGGATAAAAGAGAAAGAATGTTCAACTCACTTGTAATGTTGCTGTATTCGCCAGCGGCAGATTCTCTCAACTCCACAGTAGGAATTTGGACATGGGTTAGATTTTTCAGCTTTCGGAGAGAAACATTTGGCTCCATTGTATGTTCTGTTGAAAATTAAATAATGCTACAAATATTACCAAGAATTATAACATTAGTGTATGCCCAACTGGAGATTTCTTATAAGATCTCAAACAAAATTTTCTCATAATAATTTGGCAATGAGATCTTATGAGAGCATTGATTCTATAATTACAGTGGACTCTTGTTAGCACGTTTATGTGGGAACCCGAAATACTGAACGAGGGAAATGTGCTGAACAGGTTAGGACATCCCGGGTAAGTTGTGATGTGTGTGCATTGCATAACTTTCAAGGGAACAATATGCTGGACTTCAAGTTAGTCCATCCTAGACTGATGGTGTTCATTTACTGTAACAAAGTTTCATTTGCCATTATTATGCATCCCAAAAAAATATGCATGATACCTTGTGTTGATGCGTACTCAATTATTAATTATGATGATAATGACCGGAGAGCAATTTTTGCATTACAGTCCACGAAAGAAGACTCAAGTTTAAGGCATTATATCTCAAAATGGGAAGAAGCAATATTCATACAGCTGGTCAAGATTATTCTTTTTGAGGATTTTTGGGAGGAGGCAAACGTGTAGTAGGGTGGGAGGCAGAATGTGAGGGGAGAAGAGAGAAATGCCTTCATCTGATCAACTTTCTGCAAGGCCTCTGCTTTTGAGGAAGGAAGCGACATCGATTAGAAAATTTGGTTTGGGGTCATCTGGAAGGAGTGAGTAAGAGGAGTCGGAAAGTTGCAAGTTAGACATATTAATTCAAATTTAACACACTCAATGCTGGCCTATTTCATGAAAAAGTATTTATGTCCGAAATATTTTTTTTTCTTTTATATGAATAAATACATTATTATAAATACTTTAAACATAAAATTTATGCAATATAATAATAATTTTTTACTTAGCTACGAACATAATGGGACCCCATGCCTTGACATCAAGGCATCAACCTCCCACGGTAACGAGGCATGCCTTGAATTCAAGGCATCCACGTTGAGTGCGTTAACCTGAGGTGATTAGAGAGTCATAGTTGACACAAAATAAAATGCAACAAACAAAGAACTTACCGTGAACCTTGGGGTTTTTCACTTGCAAATATGCCAGAGATATAAGGGACTCCCAAAGAGTAGCCAGCTCATTCACATGCTCGGTCAATTCACGGTTTCTTCGCAGGCTAGCAACCATTTTCTTGGCAGCTATCTGGTTAGCCTGAAATGGATAACACGATAATCATCAAATAGAAGACAGCAATTGGGTGCCCATAAATGTTTAACAAGAGATGGGACAAATATCGTATTTTTCTAATTCCAAAACCAAAATTCAGCATAATTTATGCATCAAATATTAAGATGCTTCATTTATAACATAAAACTTAACTCAAATATTTGAATACTTCAAAGACTAGAAAGACAATTAATGTAGCAAATAGGAATTTGAACCATGGATCTCCAACTCTTCAGGCCGGCATAGCGACAGCACACACAACAACAGGAAGAGAAGAAGAGGATTGGGAGGAAGGCTTATGACAAGAGTAGTGGCGGCCATACATGTGGATGCTAAGAGGGGTTTCTGGAGATGCCAACAAAGTAAGTGGGGCGCAGTAGGCAAAGAAGAAGGTAGAGAATGTTATTGGTGGTGCAGGATGGGGAGGGAAAGGAAAAGGAATTGTTTGGATGCATGATGAGGCTGGGAGAAGTTTTGCATCTCTCTTGGTTGGAGGGGGAAGGGAGTCATTTGGACAGGGGATGAGATTTGGATGGGATTGGTGGATGAGAAAATACTATAGGGATTAATAATAATAATACCAAGGGGTCAAAAACGGACCACTGGCCTCCTCGTGGCATCCCCAGTAACGGCTTTGGTCAGCTAATGGTGGCTGTCTGCTTGTGGGGCTAACCACCCCACTCGCGGCTCCACTGGTTCCTAAAGAGCGTACCAGGAAAGCCACCCACAACCAGCCCTTCTCGGATGAGGGCCCGAGTAGAGTTGGGTGTGGCAAATCTATGCCATCTAAGAAGGGAGCTCACATGGAGTGGACAGAGACACGGAGGGGAGACCTTCTAGCATGCCTTGCTGCCAGTGAGCCATGTCGCAGAGGATACATGGCGAGGATGCACTCTTTGTGGTGTGAGATGCATCCTGAATATAACCATCTGTTGCAGCAGAATCTTTGTGAATCACCTGCGCAAGAAAATGACACCCCATCTACAAGATCAGAGTAGTACACCACCGGCCAAGGCTCTATCTCCTACAAAGGCAGATGTACCTCATCCTACTGCCGGTGCTTCCGCCGATCTTTCGGTGAAGGGAGACGAGCCGAAGGCTGATTCTGATCTACTCAAGCAGTTGGAAAGCACGATAAACTAGGATGAGACGACTACTAGGCAGAGAAATATTTATCATAAAATTTCTCTGTGGGACCAACAGCTGTCCCAGTTGAATGGCATCGTAGATACGATCCTGACCAAAACGAGTAGCTCTGGGAAATAGACTGCGTGGTATATGTTGCTGCCACACTGATGGCCTCTCCCAGAGTGTCTGCCACTTGGGAGACTAAAGCAGCAAACAGGCTTAAACAGCATAGTGCCAACATCACGCTGGCAAGACAACAGGTGTCGAAATTTCAGTGTGTGATGGATTACCTTTCCTCCCATCGGGCCTTTACAACGAAGGTGAAGCGCATTGCACGTGCAATCTGGAGAGACCACCACACACTAAACAAAAGAGTGCTGCTTCTCCTTAAGCAGCACGAGGTGGATAGAGTGCAGGCACTTACAATGGCACAGAGGAAGTTGGTCAAGAGAACCAATGCCAGGAAAGAGAACTCAACCTTCTCCTTTCAGCCATCCCATCTCTTCCGACCCCCATCACCTGTTGTCCATACACCACCAACTGTCCCGGAGGTGGAATGTTTCTGGACGGACATCTGTAAGACCAGGAAGCCATTCAACGAAGGTACTCCAGCTATTGCCCACTTTAAAGAGTTTTGTGACCGCCACCTAGCCGATATGGATCGTCCCATCTCAGTCATAGAAAGTGATGTGAAGAAGGCCTTCTCTGGCAAGAAGAACTTCACTGCTCCAGGAATGGACGCAGTGAATAACTTCTGGTGGAAAAAGTTCCCTTCCACACACAAACACCTTGCCAGAATCTTCACTTCATTCCTGTCAGGGACAGAGCCAATTCCGTCCTGGCTGACTGAGGGGCGAATGGTTTTAATACCGAAACCCCGAAAAAGGGAGACTTGTCCGATCCGAAGAACTACCACCCTATAACCTGTCTCAACACAGTATATAAGGCGTTCACTTCCATCTTGAACAACCTTATCCTCCGGTGCGTCCAACCGGTATGGGAGGAAGTGTACAAGCAGAGGGGTTCAAAGAAAGGTATCACGGGATGCAAGGACAACCTGCTCATTGATAGGTGTGTGAGCCAGGACGCTTGTCAATACACACATACACAAGGAGGCTTTTGATACCATCTCTCATGAACTGATTACAGCCATGCTGAGGTACATGAAAGTCCACCCAGAGGTTGTGTCCTGCAGTGCAGGCCTATCACCACTGTGTAAGACGTGCTTCACCATACAATCTGGCGAGAAGACCATCTACATGGATTTTGTAACATACCACTGTGGCATTTTTCAAGGCGATAGCCTTAGTCCATCCCTGTTCTGTTCATCTCTCCTCCCACTGTCCATTCAGTTGAGACAGGGAGGGGATATATGTGCGGTGTCCCATAAAAAATGGAGCATAAGGTCACCCATCTTTTCTACATGGATGATCTGAAGCTTTATGCTTCAAGCACGAAAGACCTCCGCAGTTCCGAAGTCCGAAACCGAGGGATTCGTGCTCGCATGCCAAGATGGTGTCATCAACACCCTCGTCTACATCGCCTTATCTTTGAGGCAAACGTGCCGGACATGTTAAAGCTCGAAATAAAGAATGCAGAACAAAAGACCCTGATCCACAAGTGCACGGAGAAACCCATGCATGGAAGTTTCTATCAAAACTTGGAAACGCATGGGCTATCGAAGGAGCTCATGTTCGCCTTCCTGTGCTCCGCAGGTCTGAAGTCCGAAGCTGAGGGATTCGTGCTTGCGTGCCAAGATGGTGTCATCAACACCCTCGTGTACCGTCGCCTCACTTTGGAGCAAACGTGACAGACACGAGATGCAGAGCGTGCCGAAGGCAGCCGGAGACTTTAGGTCATCTACTCTCCAGCTGCAGCTTTTATGCGAAGCACGCATATATAAACCGGCACAACTCAGCTCTGCTGGTTTTGTATTACCATCTAAGACAGCATTACGGTATAGATGTGAATCCGGTGCTGCCTTACATCCCTGGAGACATCCGAGTCCATTGTGGAGAACGATAAGAGTTAGATCTGGTGGAATTATTCCTTCTCCACCTCCAGGCAGTTGGAGGCGATGAAGCCTGATATCGTTCTACTCGACAATCTCTCGCATGCCATGTTCGTATTCGAGTTTTCGGCACCGGCCCAAATGAACATGGCACCAAAGGAGATTGAAAAAAGGATTAAATATCAAGATCTGCTGTGCAAACTCTGGCAAATGTACGCGGGCTACTCTGTGAAACTGGTAGTCCTCATCGTGGGCGGGCTTGGTGGTGCCGAGAGCTCACTGGTCGAAAATCTCAAGTACATCCCGGCATGCAGGGTGCGAGAGGATGCACTTGCAAGTGCAATGCAGAAGGCTGTCCTTCTCGGGTCTCTCCGCCTGCTTCGTGCTCATGACCCTAATGCTGGGTAGCCACCTATCCACCGGTGGCGGACGTGGCTACCCCTAGGTGCGACCCCTCACGAGTCTCCATCAATTATGACGGCCCGATGCTAGCCGGAGACTCTGAGATGGATGATACTTTACTGTAACAAATATACAATAATTATAAAAGGTCTTTATTGGGGTGAGATTGAGACAAAACTGTCCCTTCTGCCATCTAACCCCTCGTCAAAATAAATATATAAATCATATAATGGTCAATACCTTAACCAATTACAATCTGAGGTTTAAAAACAATCATGAAAGAACAAACTTCTAGGAGTTAAAGAATGATAAATGAAAACATAAGAAATATATGCACACAATATATCAATATATAACACAACCGATGGTGTGTGAAAGAATTTACAATGTGGAAAAACTGTGAGGATGATATGCTTACATCCTTTACACAAAAACCCACTGCAGGAAAACACCCACACAAGAAGGGGGGTGTGAAAAACCCTCAAAATCCTACTGATAAAAAGGTAGTTTTTAAATACAACTTAAATATAATAGTATGTAGGTACATAGGAAAGTTAGTAGTTAAAATATAAAATTAAAGAAAAGAAAAATTACAAAAGGTGAAGAAAAAAAAATTAAAGAAAAATTACTAAATAAAAAAAACATGATATGATGCGACAACATGGTGTTAAATGAGCGCCATTTATCTTGCCATCCGTGTTCTAATCTATCTCATATGATTAGAGAGAGAGTGTTCGTGATGTGTGATGCTCATGTGCTCATCTGTTGAACTTTGAGAAGTGTTTTATGTAGTCCTTTTAAAAGATGGAAGTGATGGAGAGTTTCTTTAGGATAAAGAGAGTTTATTCCATTCACAACATGCAGTGACAATGAATGATTTATTGAAAAAAGTAGTCCAGTGGTATTACCAGCTTATGATTTCCTCACATATTGGATTCATGGACATTTTTCAGCTTCTTGAATTCTTCAAAGAGGTAAGGAGGTGTTTTATAGTTCCTTTGACTTTGAATTGTGACAAGCAGAAACTAGTTCTAGCGAGTTAATTACGGTGAAAAAACAACAGTTTTGCAGGAATTTCATTCATTGAAACTATTGTCTTTCTACCATAGATTACGCGGTGGAACCCATCAACTAACTCATATCGATCCTATGCCTTATCACGGTGCATATGATATAACGCTGTATGGACACACAATGGTGTATGGCGCTATGTTCCAGGTATAAATATATCTTTTAGGATATGTAATTATTTGAGATCTCGAATATCCAATGCTTTCGAGTTTTCAAGGTATTTGTGGGTAGCATTTGCACACCTCTAGTTTAAACTTATGTCTGTATTACAGGGCAAAAATCAAGGAGATATCTACCATACTCTGAAAGTAGAAATGTATTAAAAAGAACCTGCAGCAGCATTTTCTGGTGGTGTTGAAGATCATTCATATGCTTAATGAATTTTCAATCACAACATCAGGCAGAATCTTATTATATTTCAGAAAATAGGCAAAATAGTCTGTAAAAATAGCTCCCACAAAACTTGATATTTTTAAATGCCAAAATATCCCATAAGTTTCATGGATGCTTAAGTGCAAGTCAGCCAGTAGCCAAGGGATAACTAAAATTTCTACATTTCATAATGTAAAGCACGTAGAGGAATATAAGTGCTTGGATAATTTGCTGGAGGAAAAGGGGTGGAACAGCATTGAAGATAGAAATATGTGACTGACACGAATAAAAGTGGTGTTTATTCAAAGAAGAGAACTGATGACAGGGTCATTGAGTATGCTATGAAGAAAATACTGGTGAAACGTCTAATTAGGAGTGTTCCATTGCATGGTAAACAACCAATGACTTGACTGAAAAAAAATAGCAATGGCTTCTTCATCAGCTTTCAAGAAGAGGGTATGAGGAAGAGGAGGAGGAGGAGGTAAGATTGGAGGTTAGATTGGTGCAATGGAAGATGAAGGAGGTGGCGCTCGGGAGTTGAATGAGCAAAATTGAGGAGACGCTGACTGTTTGCTGGAGGACATGTCAGAAGAATTAGCACATGTGCGGCAGGCACAGAAGAGAAGAGCACGAGATGTCAAGAGAATGATGAGAGGCAGGAAGTATGCCAAACTGAAGGAGATCATATGAAAATGTAAGCAAGCAAGAATTTTGTGCATATCTAAACCTGCTACAGCTATTCATTACCAGAGAAAATGTAGAATTTTGCTTATTGGGCTGAAAAATACAGGTGAATTGTCTTCAAGAAAAGAGATTGTTAATTTAATTATTGTTATAGTGAATAATAATCTAAATATCATTTTATTAAGATGCACATAAATATTAATGAAACTCCCCAGAAGGAAATCCTGCATACGACACTATAGACAACTATTTTTTTTAAAGAGAAAACTATTTTTGCTGCTCTTGACACAGGATTGAGTTGTCTAACATTTGAGAAAAATCACAATCACTCTTGTCGGAAGTTAATCAAACATCATGGAAATTGCTTTTTTATACAGATAATTACTCCAGGTAACTAAATAAAATTGAAACCACGAAAAAATTACTTCCTTTGATAAATAATTTACTTTCTAGTAGTTTTAAAATAAATTCAATAAAAAATACATGGCACAATAATTTTTCATTTTAACATAAAAATGCTCCATTGCTTGGTGTTCCCTATTTACTTAGCTTTTACCTCATAATTTATAGGGCTCTTATTTTCATGAATTTTATCCTGCAAACAAGTTGATACCATAAAATGTATTCAAAAATTTTTTTAGATCCTCTTTTCGCCCCATAAAAGGTTTTTATAACAGACTAACTAAACCCATCCACACTTCGCTGTGGCTCGAGCCACGGGGAAAAAACTGTATACAATTTTTATACAGGCTCTATATAGTGTATACATTTTGTACACATTGTATAGGGTGTATAGAATTGTGTACATTGTATACCCGACATACAATGTGTACACTCTGTATAAAGGTTGTACACAAAATGTTTACATTGTGTATTATACAAATACAAAGTTTATACAAATTGTGTAAAATTTACAGTGTATATGATGTCTATGCAATGTATGCAAGGTATACAAATTGCATGCTTATATGCATTTTATACAATATGCACAAATATTATTTTTTGTTTAAAATGCATCAAGTCTGCAGAAAGTTCAATGTGCATCATCAAAGTGCAATGTATGCAAGGTATACAAATTGCATGCTTATATGCATTTTATACAATATGTACAAATAATATTTTTTGTTTAAAATGCATCAAGTCTGCAGAAAGTTCAATGTGCATCATCAAAGTGCAATGTATGCAAGGTATACAAATTGCATGCTTATATGCATTTTATACAATATGTACAAATAGTATTTTTTGTTTAAAATGCATCAAGTCTGCAGAAAGTTCAATGTGCATCATCAAAGTGCAATGTAATCAAGGTATACAAATTGCATGCTTATATGCATTTTATACAATATGTACAAATAGTATTTTTTGTTTAAAATGCATCAAGTCTGCAGAAAGTTCCCCAATTTTTCATCGATAAATGGTTTAGCTTCATACAAATGCATATTTGCAATTCATGCTGATAATTATGGGTAAGTTATAAAGGCATGTACAAAACTTCGTTACGCTATGCACTTATGTTTATTTAAATAAACAGTGGCAGTGACTGGTTGTGTCATCTCATTGACACCAATAATCGTTCTACTCGACTTGAAATTCACTGCGCTGAAAATATATGATCATAACAGCAGACCAATGAAAAAATGACACTGGTAATGTACAATTAGTTATAAATATTAGTTGCCGAGTCAATTTCATGAGTAGCAGTACTGTTTCAAAAACTCTATCCCTGTATGTTGTCAATAGGTTCTAAGTAGTGATGGGTCGAATAACAAATTTCTCGAACTCGAATATCGAATTCGAATATTAAATCATAGCTCGAATATCTCGAATACTAGAATTTCACATAGTATATTTAATTATTCTACTTGTGTATTTGATTTCTGAATAGGTAAAATGGTATCCTCAATAAAAAAAATTTAAATAACTCCTTTATTTTAAAATTTCAAATTTAATGAAATCATATGATCGATAATGTCATTTGAAACTTATTGCCTGCTATAGATCTCTATTTAAGAACACAAGCATCCTCACACGTTCAGGATCTAATCTGCTTCTTTTCTCTTCACAAATTAAACCTGAGGTGCTGAAGAACCGATCAGAAAAAAACTCTTGATGGCAGAGTGATTGAATACTTTGAAGATAATTTCTTCAAGTGAGGATAAGGACTGTTCATTTTCCAGTAATCAAAAATGTTTTCACTAGGTGGAAGCAAATCTTGTGCTAGGTATCTTCGAATTTCTTCCTCTGGAGTTCCCTGACTCATTCTGCTAGAACCTGGTGCTTTTCGCATTAATTTGGAATAAATTCCCCACATTGTGCATTTATACTTTGCATCAGCTTTTTTCACTTGACTTTGCACTTTTGCACTTTGCACTTTTCTTGAGCTATCTCTTCGTTTTGGGTAACATTGTTCGAATAGACCTATCATCTCTAAAGCCAATTGATTTTTCATTATTTTAAAATAATTTGAATATTGGAAAACACTAATTTTGAATGGTGGATCAAAAATTGTGGCAAATGTGTATAATTGTTTTTTTACCGAAAATTCATACCGACTTTTGACGGAAAACAGCAAATCATTGGCGAAGCCTTGCAGATAACTGTGTGAAAACGTCAAGGAAACTAATGATGCTATTCACAAGAGGGATGACTTCAGAAACTTTCACCCTACTTTCTATAACAACAAATGTTACTCTTTCAAAAACAACCAGAACATCAATCAATTGCTCGATAGCCCTCCATTTTGGTTGAGCTATGCCTGCATCAAAACTCAGGTTAGAGGCAGCTAATGCTATTGCTTGCTTCTGCTCCAGAAGACGCCTCATCATTTGCAAAAGGGAGTTCCACCTTGTGGGTTCATCCTGGATGAGCTTAGGCTCTTTAATATTCAGATATATTTGGGCCAATTTCAGTCGTTCGTTGCTTTTGTGGAATGCTTGAAGTGACCTACAACACTGCGACATTTTGCTGCAAGATCTTTCTCCATCGGTTTGCTTAGGATGCTTTCTTTAACCACTTAAAGAGTGTGAACTAAGCAGAAAATGTGATCAAATAGACTCCTTTCAAGTGCAGAAGCAATGTTCCTCCCATTATCTATGACGATGCATACAATTTTGTTAGTAAAATCCCAATCTTCAACACTTAGTGTGATGAGGTTGCAAATATTCGATCCAGAGTGTGATATCTCAAGAAATGACACACAATAAGCATGATTTGAATCCAAAAAATGAGCTGTCAAACACATGTAGTCATCGGTGGCTGTTGGCGTCCACATGTCTGCTGTAAGAGCAATGTATATTTAGCTTCAGACAACAAATTTTCTGCTTTTTTCTTTGTTTCCTCATACAGATCCGGGAAAACATTATTTGCAAAATATTTTCTTGGCGGAATATTGTATCTTGATTCTAAGTGACTGACAGTTTACGGAAACCTTTATTTTCCACTACTGATATAGGTTGATTGACAAGACAAATCATTTATCCACAAAATCTTGTAATAACTGAACTCCTTTTACCACCAGACTTAAAACTCTGAGTTTTATCAATAAAACTCATCAGAGTAGGTTGAGCACTGGGAATAATTGATTTTCTTTTTGTAGAAGGAGGCTTGAATTGTATGAAATTGAAATACATGAACTATCTGAGGAAACAATGTCAGCATCATCAGAATCAGTTGAACCGTGTGAAAATCTGGGATTGGAAATTGGACTGGTAAGAGCACTTGCAGTTTCAGTATCATCAACATCGTCAATTTCCACTTCTATTCTTCTTGCATCGTCTATAGACGTGGAATAGGAATAATCTTCTCAATTTTCCAAACATTAGCATGTTTTTTCATTAGATGAGCCCATAGGCAAGTTGCATGGGATTTTCCTCCCCTCAATATTTTACAAGCATACAGCAAATTTGTTGTCCGTTTCTAATAACTGAAAATGGCGCCATATACTTGATGAAATACTTGACATCGTGACTTGCGAACTGAAAGTAAACCTAATTTTATTGCTAATTATGGTTGGTATATTGAATGCTTTCTAATTTTATTTTTTTAAGTAATAGCAGCAGGTGTCACAAACTTTCGAGTTGAGTTCAGAAACTCTTACATAAAATTCAAAAACCACTTTTGCAAGTACTCCAGATTTGGAAGAAAAGTTGAAGTTTTAAAATAAATTATGAAAATATATTAAGTAAAGCGATATTCTTAACAAAGCTCGCGTTTTCTCGCGTTATTTGTAGTGAAAAGGGTTAGTTATCACTACTGCTCTAATTTTGACGGCATGCCATTCGTTGAAACTATTGTCTTTAAACCATAATTAATGTGGCGAAGCCTATCATTAAGCAAAATTTATCGCATCAACACCACGGAAACGTTCCTTGGAACAAACTTTCTTCAACGTAGCTTGATGATTATCGCAGTCTGGATTATTCTAGCAGAGTGAATTCGGTGGATGATGGTGATGTAGTAGAAGCAATATCTCATTAACTAAGAAAATTAACACAATAAAAATAAGCCGCACGCTATGGCAAGCGTTCACTTACGGTAAACAGAACGGTACCTCTTCACTACGAATTTAATGTTGTTTGTCAATATGCCTAATAGCGCGCTTCATGCTTTTATGGTCCAGAGTCCTCTGGATGACATTACTCAACAATTCTCCCTCACCAGGTCAGTTTATATTAATTTTTTTGGCAGTCAGAGGACACTGTTATGGTCCAGTGTTCTCTACGTAGTCGCAGAGTTAAGAACCAAAGACTTCGTATGGATGCGTATGGTATGGGTTTCCCAATGGTGTATGGCGCGATATTCAAAAGTATTCGAGGTCGTTAATGTAGCATAATTATTCAAGATCTCGAATATCAAATATTTTCCACTATTCGAGATATTCGAGTATTCGCAGACACTATTCGCACATCCCTAGTTCTAAGTGATAGATACTGAAGCAATAAAAGTCTAATTTATCTCGCCTAGCATGATATATATGTATATCAGCCTTACTTATTTTTGTCCGTGAAATGGATATTGGGGAAACGTTAAAAGAGCATAAATCACCGCAGTATTAGTCTTTTAAAGTTACTAATCACAAGTACAATGGTGCCAACAAAGAGTCCTATACAAGCAGCTGTCCAACAGTTTCATCATCAATATAGTGGCATCAATCAGTAGGTATACAAACGTAGGCAGGATTTAGAGTATATTCGTGAAGTAGGTAAGTGAAATGATTTAGAAAGAGACACTGGATAATGTTAAATTGGTAGTAATCTTTATCATAGTAGTAATATTAGCTGAACCATCTGTTCGTTTTTGTGTCTGTATACACAGTATACATTGTGTACAACTGTATACATTTTGTGTACAATGTTCAAAAATTGTACAATGTACACTAATGTACTATGTTTACAAATTGTATAATGTACTCAAATTGTATACTATTTGTGCACAGCAAAATTTGTACACATCGTGTACAAGTTGTGCAAAATTTGTATACCGGGTGCCCCTATACAATGTGTACGATTTGTATACCATTTTTTCTCTGGGGTCAGTCTGATATGAAATGAATGGGAAAGTAAATAAAAGTATTCTAAGATTCACCGAGAAAACACCTCATTCAATTCAATACCCTGCCTTGCGTTGGTGTGACTATGCTGTGGAATGAAAGGAAAGGAAGAAAAAAGATGTTTTTCATAGAAAATCAATTTTTATTGTGAAGCTGGTGGACTGACTACATTTTTTGTTGGTCCGTTTTCTGCATAAACATAATGATCAGATGGTTTACTGACTCTGGAGCATGTGACGCATAATTGCCCATGAGGGAAGCAATCTTTTTCTAAATTCAGTCCTCACACTTGCAAAGATTGCCCTTGTGCTTTATTGATAGTCATAGCAAACGCAAGACGTATTGGAAATTGAATTCATTTGAATTCAAATGTCATGTTGCTAATGAGTGGTATTCGTGGTAGTACTACTGATTCGAATTATTCTGTATTCTTGTATTATAAACTTTTTTACTCTATTCTGGAATATTCTGTATTCTTGTATTATAACCGTTTGATCCTCCTAAATGTTCTATATATGTATATGTATGTGTATATGTATATATTGTGCTAATTTTTTGTTCTCAATTTATCCATATTTTTTGGTTACATTTTGTTAAATTTTTTTATTTTTTATATTTTTATTACGCCTTGTTTTGGAATGTTAAGCATTTAAATTCTAACACTTTAGTTTCCGATGGTAGCTTTTATTCAGGTTTATCCTTGTAAGCTACCTAAAGCTCAATTATTGATTCATTGTACAAATTATGTATGAGTTTTGAGCATTAAATATCTATCTATCTAGTAGTACGTTTTCAGCTTTATGAGGTCCAATCCGAATTGTTGCTTCAATTAGATGGTTCATCAGTTTTTTAACTACTAATTGTGTTCCATTGCATATTATTGGCTGATTGATGGGATGGAGTAATATAATTGGCTATCCAATTTTCAAATTCAGATACGCGAACATGGAGAGAACTAGGATATTCCATTGGAAAATTCTGTTTGAAATGATGATGTTCATATTGTGTATTTTGACATTTTTAATCGCGAGAATGGCTCTTCCGCTCAACCATGCGTGATTTTGATACTTTGCTTCGATGACTTGGGCCTCTCTGAGGTCTGCGTCGGATGGGCTCGTGCCCTGCACTCGGAACCGGCTTCTCCTCTAACAGCTTAGCATGGGCAGTACAGCTTGAGTAACCACCCACGTCACGGCCTGATGCTGCCGTTTCGGCCAAGGAGGGCACAGAAAACAAGAGTTCTCCTCCACTTGGCAAGCAGGAGGGAGCAAGGATTCTCCGCCATGTGGCCACCACTCCTCCTCGCCTTTTCTGGGGTCAGGAGTGCCCTTTTCATACCCCGTCAGTGTGGAACACGAGGGCGGCGAGGCCCCAAGGGTGAGGAGTGTTGGCGGGGTACAAAAATAAAAAAAGGTGTGCAGGTGTAATGGGGGGGTGAGGGATCGAGTGGGTGAAAGAATTAGGGAGAGGTGCATGTGAGGACACCTGGAGGGAAAACGGGTGCATACTGACCTAAAAGGCCGAGGGGACAATGGAGAGGTGAGGGACATGGCAGGGTGCACTTTCGGGCAATACTTCAACATCAAGCGGAGCAACATCTTAGCTGTTGATATAATTAATCTTGGCATTCTTTTCCTATGAAAACATGTGCGTGTTTGATTGATACGTTGTGTTAAAATTTCTAGTCAATCGACTGACTACTTTTCAAGCTTTGCGAGCTCAAGCATACACAGGCTGAATTTTTATATATAAAGATAAAAATTAACCCTACACACATTGGAGGTGCCTAAAGAGTGTGAAAGTTTCAGTCAAATCCCTGTGTCCAAGTTAAAATGTTTCATTGCGGGATTCACTTGCCACACCTGCCTGAGGGTGTCTGATGTGCACTTAAGCAACGGTGGCATACCATCACACGGAAGCCAATCACCCACACGACAGATGGGACTCACAACTTTCCTAATATGGAATGGAAATATGGTCCAAGCTGAGGTTAGGGGGTATGGGATGAGTGACGGTGGAATGCAGGGCAGAGCATGTCCTCAGCCCATACATACAAGTCCTTCATACATGATGAAGAGGCACATTCTCCATGAGTTTCTCTGGGTTTTGATGAAAATGACAGACCTGGAAGAGCTACTCTCTCCTCAGTGGTTTCTTTGTGCTAAGGGTGACTGCATTTGCAGGGTGGAAGCTAAGAAGTTGTTAACAGGTATACTACAGATACAGGGTGACCTTTATTTGGCCTTACACATGCATGCAGGCTTCTTTATTTCTCGAGTTACTAGTGGGGACAAATATGGAACTAAGAATACAACTTTCTATGGAATGCACCTCTTGGCATCCTTGTAACATGGAATCTAAGGATTTCTCCAGGGAGGAGGTGATTGCGTTGGAGAGAGAGGGGCTCCCCATGAGGACGCTCCTCACATTACCTCATCCCTGTCACTTGGGGTTCCATTTATGAAACTCATGCTTCCTAGTTGCCCCTTTAGGGAAAGAGGAGGATGACATCCCCTCTGACTCACCCGAGTCCACCACATAAGGTGCACCAGTTCTCCCAGAGGGGTAGAATTCAGCACAGGAGCCTCTGACAATACCATAGGGAGTATCTCAGCCAGGATGGAGATATGCTCCCTACAATGCTGACAGCTGCTGACAGAATGTTTGCACGTAAGCGCATTAGGTGTTTTGCTTCTGTTTAAATTCCCTTCCCAACTTCCCTTACCTTCCCCTGTGGCGCTAGTGAGGTAAGTTCGTGAGGAGGAGGAGGGGGGAGAAAAACCCGGCGTATGGGCATACGGTTTCCAGTGCTTCAACCTTCAAGGGGGGGAGGCAATTTGAGAGGTTTTCGTCTCGTACATTTCGGAAGGAGCTGCCATATTCATCCTCTGGTAAGCGCCTTTCCTCATTATTCCTTTTCACATCTCCCATTTATACAACTTTCTCCCTCTATCCCTCTTTATTTTATTTTATTGAACCTTTTTTTTTTGGTTGTGTTTGTTGCACGTCACGGTCTAACGGACCATGTGTGCCTACACAGGAAATTCCTCTACTTCAGGCACTCAGACCCCAGGGGATGTCCAGGATGTCAAGAGGGGCAAGACCGGATCCAGGTTCCCTTACACAGAGGCTAGTGAGAACCTATGGTGATGGCCACCATCCCAGCTTGCTGCCCTGACATGATGATGACAGAGGAGAGGCTTTGGAAGATAGAGGAGACTGGAGAAGCTCTGGGACAAAGTCTAAGAAGACACAGAACCCCTTATGCTTGGGGGTATAAGGCTTGCCTTTACTACTTTAGGAGGTGTTGGACATTTCTTAGTCAATGACAATTCTGTAGCCTGGCCTGTGGAAGTAGCAAAGAAGATGGCACCCATTGAGGGAATCATCTTCCAAGCTGAGGACACACAACTTCAACAAGGGGATATCGGTGAGGGATTGGGTCCCTGGATCTAGTAATCCAGACTCAAAGAAAACTCCTACAAGAAATGTGAGACCCCTAACGGCACAAGGTTTATCCCATTTGTGCCATTTGTCCTCTGCCACAAGGCAATTGCGTTGTTCATCACTAGGGTGCTTGTCACAATGGACCAATACATGCCTCATGACCTCCTTGTGAGGAACTCCACCAAAACGTTACAATCACTGAAGCTGATGGTTGTCCCTAGTCCAATGGCTTCACTTTAAATCCCTTTTGACAGGTTGCTTTTGACAGCAACAGTAATCAAAAGCTAGCCTAGGAGTGACCAAGCCACACACAGTCATAGGTGGAATACTTCATGTCCCACTGCTTCAAAACACTTGCATAATGAATACAGATGAGTAGGCCTCCAAACATGCATTAGAGGATTGAGAAAATAATATGCCAGATGTTACCTTTTGTGTTTCCGTTATGAAGGCACTACTACCCTTCATTTTATCCAGATCCTGAAGCGAGTATGCCAAAGCAAAAATAGCCGGCAGTACATGGTGTGGGTGATGAAGAGCACACTTCTCTGAAATTAATGGCATAAAAAGAAGTAACGACAAAATTTCAAGCAGAACTAAATTGATTAGACAGATGCATTAACCCACTCACCTACTATATTCTTCAGTGTCCTGGAACACTGCCCCTTTGACAATACGATCCTTGGAAGCAGCTGTGGAATAACAGCAATGAATTTATATGCTGGTATTGTCTCTATTTCAGTAAATATGGACTCTACCCTCCAATGGTTATCCAAGAATAAGGACACAAAGCGGAATATAACGTCAAGTTCAATGTCAGGGCTGTACTTGAGAAACCTAATATAATGACAAAGAGCTAACTCCAAATAGGAAGTTTTATCAGACTCGCATTCCTCTAGCTCCATTTCATCCAGTTGTGCCTGCTTCTCCAACAGCATCAAGGAGCGCTTCTCATCAGTTGTAATCCCTCGTGCTCCCTCATAGTCACTGACCACGTACATGGACTGCGATGCATATTGCTGCTTCTTGGCATAAGACGTAGATCCCATATATTTTGAAGTCAGGATGTATTGCTCATCAGCATAAGCTGCCATTGCTCGAACAGCCTTAAGGTATTCATGCGAACTTCCTTCAACTCCAAATTCCTTGAACAAGTCTGCAGCTTGGCCAAAGTATCTGGAAAGAGTAGCCTGAAACACAATGCAAACAAGCAATGAAACAAGGCAAGTTGTGGATTTGAGAAGCTAACTGAGAAAACAATGGAATGAGGTGCATTCATTTCCCACTGATTTACATGGCTTACTCCCAAACCCCTTCTACATCATGTTCATATTGCGAATGCGGATATTATTATTGGTTTTCACTCTACTGATCAACTGAAAAATATTTTCAAATTCAAGAGGCACACAAATCCTGATCCTATAACAAGCAAGTTTACCCTTTAACTCATATAATTAAACTTAACAGATAACTAATACCTAAGTTTGCATTACATTAGAATACTGTATCCAAGCATCCAAGACCATGGCTCCCAAGTCATTCATGACTTATTTCTTGGTAGACATGTTTAACCATTAGTAATTATCGCCAGGGTATTGGGGAAATCGCTAAGGGCACCATGGTCAGAAGGGGGCAGAACACCACAAGTAAAACATTATGGAGGCAGAGTTTTGAAACATTATATGGAAAAGCTTCTTCCTAGAACCCCTCTGCACAACAGCCTTTCATGCAACATGTGCTAGCACCTTCTTGTTCATAAGGGTCAAATAAAACTTTGATGTCATTCAATCAATTCTTTGAATGCTGCCTTCCTTTGAACTTCTATCATTCCTACAGTTACAATTCCTATAAGCTTATTTTGTTCTTTCTTTCTGTTGAGGTTAAGCTCAGTTATGTATTAATCTTTCAGGAGTAAAGATCAAATCCAGACACCCAGTTTATTGTCCATATGCATTTACTATACTTAAAAACAGTGGCATCATTTCTACTGAAAGAGTACCTACATCTTAAGAGTTGGGGATGTCCAATGGGCATGAACAACAGATTTTTGAGGAAAAAGAGTTAGATTTCCAGAAACCTTTTTCTCTATCCTTGCCAGGAGAACAAGAAATGTTCTTGCTAAATCCCTACATTTCATATTGAGCTGTTTTCACTGTATTTGTCATTTTCGATTAGGAGTGAGCACATCCCTGTGATTAATTGATTGGTACCATGATCCAAATGTCTTACTACAGCTGCATATTTTATACCCCACTACCCTTAAAACTAGAGATGGGTTCTCGAATCCACCTACCCCCCAGAATCCACTGATTCTTACTGGATTCGAGGATTCAAAATTTTTGGCCGGATTCGATCGAATCCAGTTTGAATTCGAAAGAGCAATTTTATTTCACCAAACCTTTTTCAAAGCTTTCTTAAGAATATTACTGTAACCTTCATTGCCATAACCACATAATTCATCATTTTCACCGTCTCTCTTAAACAAGTCAATTTTTACTGCATCAAAGCATAAGATGCAATTTTCATCATAAAAATGTGATTTAAATGTAGATAAATGCATGAGGAATTTCTAGGGATGTGCGAGTAGTACTTTTTGACCTCGAGTCCAGTTGTAAGAACTCGTGAGTATTGAGTCTAGTTTGTACATTATTAGACCTATATCTTTTATAAGGATATCGTGCTCTAGTTGCTTATCTTCAGCCTCGGTATACTATTCCTTCTAGAAAGCATTTATCCACTTCAGTGATTCCCATCTTGTATGAGGAAGCAAGGCGTTAGGTTAAGGCTCTTTTGAACTTTGCCAATAGCGTGTCAACCACTATTGACTTATGGACTTCCGCTGCTAATGAAGGTTATTTGAGCAAAACTGAACATTTTGTGAGTGACATGTATGAACTTAAACATCTTTGCCTTGATGTTGTTCCTTTCCCAGAAGTTTCACATAATGTGGATAAAATAAGGAACTTTTTGATCAAAACCCTAGAAGAATTGCTGAAAAAGTGTCTTTTGCAGTTCGCGACAATGGAAGAAACATAATTGCGGCTGTCAATAATTGCCCTTATCAGGGCGTGCCATGTTTGGCTCATACCTTCCAGCTGACAATAAAAGACAGGCTTTTAAATCAAAAGGCAGTAAATAATCTTGCAAGTTCTGCTTGACAGATTGTAGGCCATTTCAAGCACTCTTGTCAAGCAACTCATGCACTTAAAAATGCGAGGAAAAATTGAGCATAAAAGTTCACCGAGTCTACAAGATGAACCTACAAGGTGGAATTCCACTTATTTCATGTTCAATTGATTACTGGAGCAAAGGAATGCTAAATTTCCATCTGAGCTTACAAAGTCCCAGTGGGATTTAATGAATGAAGTAGCACAGCTGATGAAATATTCCATGAGGCCACAAACACTGTGAGTTGTGAACATGTCACAGCCTCGGAAGTCATTCCTATAGTGAACAGAACAGTTGAAGGTATTAGGAATGGAAACTACAAGCAAGCATTGGGGTTAAAAAAACAAACTCCTGTCTTCTCTGAAACTAAGATACAGCGATCTGGAAACCAATGAGGTATATACTCTACTTCTACTCTTCTTGATCCTCGATTGAAGGGAAGCTGCTTCAAATCTGCTGATAATTTCAACCAAGCCAAATCCAAACTTTTGCAGAGAATGAAGCAATTAACAACTAAAGATCATGATGAGGTGGGCATTAAATCCTTCATTATTGGAAGGAATAATATTGTACCTCTTTAAATTTATTTCTTTATCAAACTTCTGTTCCAAAAATTAATTTTTATCTTGCATATCTTCAAAGATGCATAGTTTTTAAAGTCTATAGTCGGGTATTGTTCATTAGTGAAGTAAATTATTATTTTCCTTGAAAAATTTCATCAAGCTATTTTTTTCAGCAGGTAATGGATAAGAGAGAGCCCAATGATAGTGCTAGTAAGCATTTTATGTGGGCTCATTACTCTAAAATTATGAAACATTTATCTATATCAACATGGTTGAAAGACGAGGAAGAATTAAATGTATACTTGAGAGAGGGACTTCTCTCTCCTCAATTTGAGCCTTTGGCACACTGGAAGAATACAACGGCCTTCCCGAGCTTAAAAGTGTTAAGCAGGCAATTTCTTTGCAGTCCTGCCGCAACAGTTGCATCCGAAAGACTATTTAGCAGTGCTGGTCTGATATGTGAATCACTTTTGATTGAAAATGAAGACAAAGTGAAGAGATGGAAAGAATATCTCGAAGAGTTATACAACGGGAACGACCTCAGCACGAAAGTGATTGAAGAGGAAAGGGAAGTCGAGAAGGATGATATGGGAGCATCAATACTGAGATCGGAATTCGACACAGCAGTAAGGGACCTTCGGATGAATAAGGCTTCTGGAATTGATGATATACCCGCAGAACTGATAAGGAATGCGGGAGAGAGGACATTGGCCCAGCTTTATAATGTCATCTGCGACATGTACTCAACAGGAGAAATACCCAGGGATTTCGAGAAAAACATCATCATTCCTATTCCCAAAAAGAAGAGAGCAGAGAAATGCGAAAATTTTAGGACTATAAGCCTGACGACACAAGCATCGAAGATATTGACAACGATCATCTACAGAAGAATAGAACGAAAAGCAGAGGAGTTCCTGGATGAAGATCAATTCGGATTCAGGAAAAGTAAGGGTACAAGAGAAGCAATATTGGCCCTTAGGCTGCTTATAGAGAAGAGAATGGAGAAGAACAAACCGACCTTCATTGCATTTGTGGATTTAGAGAAGGCTTTCGACAACGTGGATTGGAATTCAATGCTTGATATTCTGAAAGGAATTGGAGTTTCCTACAATGATCGAAGAATTATCCACAGTTTGTATAAAAACCAAGTAGCTGTGATTAAATCTGGACCCAGCTGTGAAGAAGCAAGAATAAGGAAAGGAGTGAGACAAGGCTGTGCACTGTCTCCCGTAATTTTTAATGTTTACATTGAGAGAGCCATCAATGAAGTCAAGGAGAAGTGTTCTGGAGTGAACGTCCACGGAGAAACAATCAGCCTGCTACGATTCGCTGATGACATAGCTCTCATAGCAGAGACAGAGAAGGAGCTGAATAAGATGCTAACAACCATGGAAAGGACAATGAACAGACATCAGCTGAAGATCAATAAAAGGAAAACTAAGATATTGGTGTGCAGCAAAAGAGAAGAGGCCAAAACCAACGTTAAACTAGGAAAACAGAAACTGGAAGAGGTGAAAGAGTTCTGTTACCTGGGAAGCAGAGTAACCAACGATGGACGAAGCAAGAAAGAAATAGTCAGTAGAATAGCCCAGGCAAAGAGGGCATTCTATCAAACGAAGAATCTACTAACAGCTGGAAATACAAGCTTGGAAGTAAGGAAGCAATTCATTAAAACGTATATCTGGAGCATGTTTCTTTATGGCAGTGAGGCATGGACGATGACAGCAGTGGAGAAGAAAAGGGTGGAAGCATTCGAAATATGGTGCTATCGACGAATGATGAAGATAAAATGGATCGACCGAGTAACAAATTAAGAGGTCCTAAGAAGAGTGGGAGAAAAGAGAAGTCTACTGAAAACTATAAAAAGAAGACGGGACAACCTAATCGGCCATATCTTAAGACACGGTGGCATCATGAAGACAATCGTCGAGGGAAAATTGAACGGGAAAAATGGAAGAGGCAGGCCTCGTATGAGTTACATGGAGCAGGTCGTAAAGGACGTGAAAGAGAGGAACTACGTTGGTATGAAGAGGTTGGCCGATAGAAGAATCGAGTGGAGGGCTGCGTCAAACCAATCCTAGGATTGTTGACCCTTGATGATGAAGCGTAGCAGATTAGATCCAGAACGAGTGCGAATGCTAATATTTCAGAAAAAATGTAGATGTCATTGTGTAAAACTTTCTGAATGTTTAATGTTTACATTTACCTGTGTATATTATCATTTTATGAATCATATTAAAATATTACCATTAAATATATTTGTGAGTGTGGCAGTTTGTGACTGAATATGTGATACAAGATTTTGGTGTTCCATGGTTGATTATGCTAACCTGTGTTAAATAATTCTTCGTAAATTATTAATTTTCTTAAGGGTTTTTATGTTATTTCTGCTATGTGAAAGTTTACTTTCAGTCAATATGCATTTACTAAGACACATTCTATTATTTGTTGACTTTGTCAACTTCTGAGTGATCATAAGCCTAGTGAAATTTCTTTTGTTCTTTGTGTTATTTGGAACAAAATGAAAAATGCATAATTTTGTCAGCAACACATTAGTGTATCCTGAATGAGTTCATTTTTTTGGTTTTTCAGCAATAAATATCAATAATATGGTCAGATTCGATTTAGATTTTTGTAGTGTTATGCTGTTTATTAAACTGGAGATATATCAAACACTCACTGCACATTAAGGTGGTCCAAAATCGCAAGAAAAAAATAAAAGTTAAAAATGTTCATCTCCACATTGCTGCCCTTGTTCCACTAGGTAAACTGGAATATCATGCCGAAATTTGGATTAATAAGATGATGTTTATGGGTCCCTATGATTAGAACGTTTTGAAGAAATAAGCATTTTTTTAGTAATCACCTCTAAAAGTTTGCCATTAACAGATTCCTGTTAGGAAATTACTTGACTATTCCAATGTACTGTAGATAGACAAGAAGTTTTACTTAGTTATATCATTTCTCAATAGATAACAGCACGTTCCAGTGTTTACTGAGAAAATATTTCCATAGAACAACACTAGAAAGCAGTAGCAGTAGAGAACCTATAGTATTACCTAGGTATTCTCATCAAACTTACAGGTGGCCATTCTGTGCCAGCTGTCAAGGTCATTGTCATACTTTGTAAATATCTATTCTATGGTCAGTCTGTTTTCTCAGGCAAAAAATGGCGGCGGTCACGTGATCACTGAGAATGCTCCCCTCCTATAGAGAGCCTTAGTAGCAGTAACAGTGCTATGTTGATTTCAGCAAAGGCTGTGTATTGTTTATTTTTCTTCTGAATATTGAATCGTTATTAATTGAATTTCAACTTGTTACACTTGTTAAGTAAATATTAAAGTACATCTTGATAGTTCACAACTGAATAATACTAGATTTAGGTTAATTTTGTTTAGCATGTTGTATGTTGTTACTTATGTAAGTACTCCTTGGAAACGTAGCCTAAAAGTTTGTTCTAACTAATCTGAAATTCACTGAATATACAAAACACAAGGGGTATATATAATTAATAATACCTAGATTTTAGAATGAATCACACAATATAAAGGTAGAGTAATAAATATTTAAATTGACATATCGAGTACCTACCAGACCTACCTAACCTACCTTTTGGAGCGCATGTTTGCTAACGTTAATATGGTAGATCTTATACCAATCTCTTGGTTGCAGGCAGATATATAGCCATGGCTACCTTAACCACTAGATCTTCTGCTGAAGTGTGGCTCATTGTAAAGCGTATTGAGTAGCTGCCCGAATCTAGACTTCCATCAAAACGAAACATGTTGCAACGACTTGTTTTCCAATACATTAACCAAAATTTGGGCTTAAAAAAAGGAATAAGAGCCATTGTTGAGGATGCACTGGAAATTTGGGGTATGGCAAGAATTCCTACTCAAAGAATTAATGCGATTGAAAGAAAACTTAATAAATTGTACTCAGACAAAATGTGCGGGCTCTAGCATTTGACACAACAGCAGCCAATACAGGGCTGAAGAGTGGAGCATGTACTATTCTCGAGGAGAGTTTGGGAACTAGTCTTGAGTGGATTCCATGCAGGCACCATGTACTTTAAATCATGTTGTCTTCTTTTTTACCACAGCATTTGGAGTTAGTGGGGGTCCAGATATCGCAATATTTAAGCGTTTCCAGAAACAATGGCCTCGTATCGACAAGCTAATATATTCTCAAGGCAGTGATGATCTGTATGATTCCAATGAAATCAAAATGTTAAGAGGAGAAATGATGGGATATTATGCTGCTATTTTAGAAGACCCAATTAAGTCAAAGGAGCCTCGAGATGATTACCTCGAGCTTTTAAAGTTGTGGTATACCTTTCTTGGTGGTCAAAGTCCTATTGGATCAAAAGAGAAATTCCGAGCACCAGGTGGTTTGCACAACGCATGTTGGATGGCAAAGGCTATTTATTCCCTTAAAATTTACTTATTTAGAGATCAGTTCACCCTTACAGCTGGAGAAAAAAAAGGAATCACTGAAGTAAGCTTGTATGTAGCTCTCATCTACGGTCGACATTGGAATGAGGCCCCCAAAGCTGAAGAAGCTGTCATGAATGACACGATTCTTTTAAAACAAATTGAAGCTTATCCCAACTGCAATGTTAAGAAGGCTGCTTTGGTAGCTTTTCACCGCCATCTGTGGTTCTTTTCAGAGCATTTGGTTGGACTTCCCCTCTTTGATTCCCGTGTCTGTGACTCTACCAAAGTTAAAATGGTTACTAACCTACAGCGCCCACCAAAAGCTAAGGCTCTTAAGAGAGTTGAGAGTAAAACATTTAAACATGACACTCCTCTGGAAGCACATGTGACACAGCGAACTACAGAACTGTTTGACATTCTCCATAAAGATGGGAATGAAAAGTCTGCTTCATTTCTTTGCAAAGAACCTAAGTTGTGGGATTCGGATCCCGATTACATACAACTCAAACAGGCTGTTCACAAGATGAAAGTAGTTAATGACTGCGCTGAAAGGAGCATTGCCCTGATACAAACATTCAATGTGTATACATCCAAGAATGAAGGCCAGTTTCAGTATCTTCTTCAGATTATTAAATCACACTGAACCAAGTAATCAACTTGTAACAAGGCATTACACATGGCTGCCGATGATGATGGTAGAGCCACTTAGTGAAAAAAACATATCATAATCTTGTATTTAACATACCTTTTACCTTTTCAGAGACTTATTTATGGTCGCAGTAAATGCATCATGATCATTTAGCATTATTTATGTATTCAGTTATGTCACCATTAAATTTTTTTCATTAAAATACTATCGTTTTAGTTAAAAATCCGCATTCACCCAAAAAGTGCTCAATCATAGGGACCTCTAAATATTAACCAATTTGCCTGAATTTTTTTTCATAGCTTTCTAACACCAATTGGAACAGGGGCAAACATGTGGAGCGGGTGTTTAAAAAAAATTTTTTTTTGGACCACCCTACTGCACATATATTCACTTTTACTTTGCATGATACATATCCATTTGAAAAGGAAACATTGCCTGTCATCACAATGTTCATAAGCAAACAAAGCTATTGTGTCTTTAGGAAATAATGTGGAAAGGTAGATTCGGGATTCGATTCAAATCTTAGTTGGATTCAATTTGGTATTCCGATTCGAAGAAGATGTGGATTCCACCTACCTCTACTTAAAACAGAATCTCTTAGGAATAATAGCATATAAGTTATCATTTAAAATCACAACCAAAGAAGACACCCTTGGAAAATGCCAGAAGACAGAAGAAGATTTCAAATAGACAAGATTTTAGTGAAGCAGAGATTTATAAACCAAGTAAAGGACTGCAAAAGCTACCCTGGGGTAGACATCGGCAGTGACCATAATTTAGTGATGATGAAATGCCACCTAAAATTCAAGACATTGAGGAAAACGAAGAAGAACACATGTATGGCATTTAGAAAAACTGAAGGAGGCTCAACATCAGCAGGCATATCAGAAAGCATTGGGATACAACACAGGAGAAGACCCAAATGAAAAATCAGTGGAAAGGTATTGGAAAAACATTAAATGTGGACTACAGAAAGCCACAAAAGACGTTCTTGGAAGAAGAAAAGTTGCCAAGAAGCAGCCATGGATCAGGGAGGAAGTCTTGGACTTGATTGAAGAAAGAAGAACGTACAAGAATGTGAAAACTGAAGAAGGCAGCTTTTCTACAAAAGAATAAGGAATGAAATAAGTTGCAAAGCCAGGAAAGCTAGAGAGATGTGGATGAAGAAACTATGCGAAGATGTACAAAACAACATTGCACTTGGAAAGGTGGAAGCTGCATATAGGATAGTGAGGAACAACTTCAAAGAATGGAGCATAAGATACAATGTCATAAGGACAAAAATGGAGAAATTTTCATTGAAAATGAAGACAAAGTGAAGAGATGGAAAGAATATCTGGAAGAGTTATACAACGGAAACAATATCAGCACAAAAGCTACTGAATAGGACAGTGAAGTGGAAGAGGATGATATGGAAGCATCAATATTAAGATCGGAATTTAATGCAGCAGTAAGGGACCTTCGCATTAGTAAGGCTTCTGGAATTGATGATATTCCTGCAGAACTAATTAAAAATGCAGGAGAGAAGACACTAACCCATCTTTACAAAACCATCTGTGACATGTACTCAACAGGATAAATACCCAGGGACTTCGATAAAAATATCATCATTCCTATTCCCAAAAAGAAGAAAGAGGAGAAATGCAAAAACTTTAGGACTATAAGCCTTACGACACATGCATCCAAGATATTGACCAGGATCATCATCAGAAGAATAGAATGAAATGTTGAGGAGTTCCTGGACAAATATCAATTTGGATTCAGAAAAAATAAGGGTACAAGGGAAGCAATACTGAGTTGAAACTCAGTCGTGTAGTACCAGTGTATAAAAATAAAGGGGACAAAGATTATAATGCCAATTACTGACCAATTTCATTACTGCCTCAGCTGTCAAAAGTATTTGAAAGAATATATTACAATCAGTTGATTTCTTTTTTAGATAAGTATAATACCCTTTCCAATTCTCAGTGGGGTTTCAGGAAGGGAAGGTCAACAGGAGATGCCCTTCTAGATGCTTGCAATTTCATCTCAGGTTCCCTAGACAATGTCTCCAATTTAATTACAAAGCTATCCAATGCCTTGTATGGTTTGAGATATCTAAGAGAAACAGTATCTCATGATGGATTAGTAAACTTTATCACTGTAACTTTGTGAACAAAGCCAATTACACAATTGAATTCTTGGGATTGGCCATAACACTCCTTAACAAGGTATTTATTTTACAAAAGAGAGCATTAAGAATCATTTTGGGAACATCAAAAATTCACCTCTGTAGACCATTATTTGTGAAATTAGGGATCCTCACAGTACCATCCCTGCACATTTATGATCTATGTGTTTTAGTTAGGGTTAATCTACACAAACTTAAGGTTAACAGTGATATTCATAATCACTGGACAAGATCGAACTCGCATGTGCATGTCACTCTCCATAAACAAAAAAATATCCTCCAGGAGCCCCATTGCCATAGGCTCTAAAATGTTTAATGCACTCCCCCCGCACCTAAGATGTATTACTCCAGCAAATAAGTTCAAAGCTGAACTAAAAAAATGCCTTGTAAAAAATGTTACTATAACTTAAATGAGTTCTATCATGATAATTGATTATTGTTCATTAAAAAAACACTGTTCTTTATCTAAATTGTTCATTGTTTTTTGTCATTTAACTCAGAGTGAAGAACATCACATGTACTAATGAAACATGTATTTCTCTGTCCATTTCACTTATTGACATGTCCTACATCAATGCATTGTGTACCCACTCTCATATGATCTCTGGACAAATAAAATTATTATTATGATATTATTTTGTTACAATTAGTAACTTCCACCTCTGAGTCTCCGGCTAGCATCAGCTTTTGTTGCCGTCATAATTGCCGGAGACTGGAGAGGGGTCGCGCCTAAGGGTAGCCACGTCCACCACCGGTGGATAGGTGGCTACCCGGCATTAGGGTCATGCGCACGAAGCAGGTGGAGGGACCCGAGAAGGACAGCCTTCTGCATTGCACTTGCAAGTGCATCCGCTCGCGCCCTGCACGCTGGGATGCACTTGAGATTTTCAACCAGTGAGCTCTTGACACCACCAAGCATGCCCACAATGAGGACTACCAGTTTCACAGAGTAGCCCGCATACATTTGCCGGAGTTCGCACAGCAGATCTTGATATTCACTCCTTTTTTCAATCTCCTTCGCTGCCATGTTTGTTTCAGCTGGTGCCAAAAACTCGATCATGAACATGGCAGGTGAGAGATTGTCGAGGAGAACGATATCAGGCTTTATTGTCTCCAACTGTCTGGAGGTGGAGAAGGAATAATTACACTAGATCTTACACTTATCATTCTTCACGACGGACTCGATGTCTCCAGGGACGTAAGGCTGCATCGGATTCACCTCCATACCATAATGGTGTCTTAGATGGTAATACAAAACCTGCAGAGCAGAGTTGTGCCGGTTTATATATGTGTTCTTCGCATAAAAGCTGCAGCCGAAGAGTAGATGACCTAAAGTCTCCGGCTGCCTTCGGGATACTCTGCAACTAGTGTCCGCCATGTTTGCCCCATGGTACACGGGGGTGTTGATGACACCATTTTGACACTAGAGCATGAATCCCTCGGTTTCGGACTTCAGACCTGCGGAGCGCAGGAAGGTAAATGTGAGCTCCTTCGATAGCCCATGCGTTACCAAATTTCGATAGAAACTTCCATGCATGGGTTTCTCGGGGCACTTTTGGATCAGGGTCTTTTGCTCTGCATTCTTTATTTCGAGCTTTAACATGTCCGCCTTCAGTGACAAGATTGATTCATGGCACGCTTCTCTGCTGCAAGTACAGTCCAAATCCAAACCGAGGATGTCTGCTGCCCTTTTCACCACCTGGAATAGAAATGCCTCTTTGCCGACACTCTCATGTTTCACGTGCTGTGGAACACGTGACAAGCCGTATTAAGGACTACTCTGTCATGAAGGCACTCCAGGCATATCAGCCCTCTACCACCTAGCCTTCTCAGGAGATACAATCTGGCGACGGAAGACTTCAGATGAAGACTACGATACATGGTCATCATTTTCCTCCTTCCCCTGTCAAGGTTTTGCAGCTTGTTGACATTCCATTTGATGCAACCGAAGGTGTACAGCAGTGTCGGAACCACGAAGGTGTTGGTTGCAAGAACCTTGTTCTTGCCAGGCAGGTCAGAGATCCAGATTCGCCTTAGAGTCTGTATTTGGCTGTAAGCATTTCCTTCACCGCTCTCACCTGCATCCAGCACTGGGGGAAGCCAAGATATTCATACGCTTCGTCATCATCAAGGTGACAATAGCGTTTCCGTCAACGAGCTGCACATCTTCCTGGTCTTCCGATTCCTTTCGCCAGATGGATGGTCGTGCACTTGTCCAATCCAAATTCCATCCCAATATCCTCACTATATCTGCTTATGGTGTACAACGCCAAGTGCAGGCTTTCTCGCTTGAAGCATAAAGCTTCAGGTCATCCATATATGAAAGATGGGTGACCCAATGCTCCCTATTTGACTGGACACCACACATATATCCCCTACCTCATCTCAAGTGAACAGACAGTGGGAGGAGAGATAAACAGAACAAGAGTGGACTAAGGCTATCGACTTGAAAAACGGTGGTATGTTATCAAATCCGTGTAGATGGTCTTCTTGTCAGATGGTATGACGAAGCACGTCTTCCACAGTAGTAACAGGCATTCGATGCAGTACACTACCTCTGGGTGGACTTTCATGTACCTCAGCATGGCTATAATCAGCTCATGAGAGGTGGTATCAAAAGCCTCCTTGTAGTCCACCCAACCCATTGACAGGTTACGCTTGTATTGACAAGCGTCCTGGCTCACACACTGTGACGTTGGAATCCTTCAAATAATATCAACCTCCTTATAACTCATTTGGGCATTGCCCCTCTTTATTCCAAGTTTACTTTTTTATATCCAAACTCTTTAACAATCATGTCAACAACCTTTTTAACGATCCATGGCAACCCTCAAACAAAACCAATAAACAACGTAAAACATCAACACACAAATCAATATCATCAAAAACAAAACAACGAACGAAACCAAATACACAAGACGAACAAAACAAATAAAAATGGAGCCCGACAAGGCACGACGTTACAACACCTATCAATGAGCAGGTTGTCCTTGCATCCCAAAATACCTTTCTTCCAGCCCCTCTACTCGTACCATTTCTCTAATACCGGTTGGATGTGGCGGAGGATAAGGTCGTTCAAGATGGAAGTGAACGCCTTGTATACAGTGTTGAGACAGGTTATAGGGTGGTAGTTCTTCGGATCAGACAAGTCTCCCTTTTTCGGTATTTCGGTATTAAAACCGTTCGCCCCTCAGTCAGCCAGGACGGAATTGGCTCCGTCCCTGACAGGAATGAAGTGAAGATTCTGGCAAGGTGTTTGTGTGTGGAAGCGAACTTTTTCCACCGGAAGTTATTCACTGCATTCATTCCTAGAGGAGTGAAGTTCTTCTTGCCAGAAATGGCCTTCTTCACATCACTTTCCATGACTGAGATGGGACAATCCATATCCGCTAGGTTGCTGTCACAAAACTCTTTAAAGTGGGCTGGAGTACCTTTGTTGAATGGCTTCCTAGTCTCGTAGATGTCCTTCCAGAAACGTTCCCCTCCGGGACAGTTAGTGGTGTTTGAACAACAGGTGGTGGGGGTCGGAAGAGACGGGACGGCTGAAAGGAAGAGGTGGAGTTCTCTTTCCTGGCGTTGATCCTCTTTACCAACTTCCTCCGTGTCATTGTAAGTGCCCACACACTATCCACCTCGTGTTGCTTAAGGAAAAGCAGCACTCTTTTGTTCAGTGTGTGGTGGTCTCTCCGGATTGCACGTGCAATACGCTTGACCTTCGGAGTAAGGGCCCGACCGGAGGAAAGGTAGTCCAACACACACTGATATCTCGACACGTGTTGTCTTGCCATTGTTATCATTATATACGTGATTTTGGCATTAAGCCGTTTCAGCCTGTATGCTGTCTTCGTCTCCCAAGTGGCAGACAGTGGGGGAGAGGCCAACAATGTGGCAGCAGCATATACCACGCAGTCTATTTCCCAGAGGCTGGACGTTTCCGTCGAGACCAATTCTACCATGCCATTCAACTGGGACAGCTGTTGGTCCTGCAGAGAAATTTATTGTTGGATATCTCTCTGCCTGCTAGCGTCTCATCGTAGTTTATCGTGGTTTCCACCCGCTTAAATAGATCAGCGTTAGTCTTCAGCTTGTCTCGCTTCACCAAAAAATCAGCGGTGACCACGGCAGTTGGAGTTTCATCTGCCATAGTAGGAGATGGAGCCTTGGCTAGTCGTGTACTACTCTGACCTTGTGGTTGGGGTGTCATTTTCTTGTGCAGATGATTGGCGTAGTTGTGCAGATTTTGTTGTGATAGTTGGTTATGTTCGGGATGCATCTCACACCACAAAGAGTGCATCCTCACCATGTATCCCCTGCGACTTGGCTCACTGGCAGCATGGCAAGCAAGAAGGTCTCCCCTCAGGGTCTCCGTCCACTCCATGCGAGCTCCCTTTTTTGATGGCATAGGTTTGCCACACCCAACTTTGCTAGGGCCCTCATCCGAGAAAGGCTGGTTGTGGGTTGCGTTTTCTGAATTCTTTGGAACCCAATTATTCCACGAGTGGAGAGGTTAACCCCACAAGCAGATGGCCACCATTAGCTGGCTGAAGCCGTTGCCGGGGATGCCACGAGGTGGCCGGTGGTCCATTTTTGACCCCTTATTATATTATTATTTAGTATCATGTAATTTTCTCCAACTTTTTTGAAAATTAGCTGGCCGAAGCCGTTACCGGAGACGTCAAGAGGAGGCTGGTGGTCCATTTTTGACACCTTTATTATTATTACTATTATAATACCTTAGGCAGCTCATAGAGAAGAGAATGGAGAAGAGCAAACCCACATTCATTGCATTTGTGGATTTAGAGTACGCTTTTGATAATGTGGAATGGAATTCAATTCTAGATATTCTGAAAGGAATTGGAGTGTCCTACAGTGATAGAAGAATTATCCACAGTTTGTATAAAAACTAAGCAGCTATGATTAAATCTGGACCCAGCTGTGAAGAGGCAAGAATAAAGAAAGGAGTGAGACAAGGCTGTGCACTGTCTCCCGTAATTTTCAATGTTTACATTGAGAGAGCTATCAGCAAAATCAAAGAGAAGTCTTCTGGAGTGCACATCCATGGAGAAAAAATTAGCATGCTGCAATTCGCTAATGACATAGCACTCATAGCAGACAGAGGTGTAAATATTTTTTTCTCTGAGGGGATTCAGTCCTAAATAAGAATATCCTTTAGTATAATTGAATGCTGTTGGATTCTCTGTATGTGTGGAGTGTTTTTGCTCATGTAACCATTCTTGATCTTCTCTAAATTGCTGTATGATACCTTGCTGACATATAGTATGGAATTAGCAGATAATACCCCCTTAACTATGCCCCTGGTAGCAGAGACAGAGAAGGATCTGAATAAGACTTCTAATAACCATGGAAAGGACAATGGCCAGATTTCAGCTGAAGATCAATAAGAATAAAACTAAGATAATGGTGTGCAGCAAAAGGGAAGAGGCCAAAACCAACATTAAACTAGGGAAGCAAAAACAGGAAGAGGTGAAAGAGTTTTGCTACCTAGGAAGCAGAGTAACCAACGATGGACGAAGCAAGAAAGAAATAGTCAGTAGAATAGCTCAGGCAATTCTACCAAAAGAAGAACCTACTTACAGCTGGAAATACTAGCATAGAATTAAGGTAACAATTCATCAGGACTTACATCTGGAGCACGTTTCTTTATTGCAGTGAGGCTAGGACGATGACAGAAGTGGAGAAGAAAAGGGTAGAAGCATTTGAAATGTGGTGCTACAGAAGAATGATGAAGATTAAATGGATCGACCGAGTGACAAACGAAGAAGTGTTAAGAAGAGTGGGAGAAAAGAGAAGCCTGTTGAAAACTCTAAGAAGAAGATGGGATGACTTAATTGAGCATTTCTTAAGACACTATGGCCTGATGAAGACAATCGTTGAAGGACAAATGGATGGGAAGAATGGCAAAGGAAGGCCTCGTGCGAGATATATGAAACAAGTGATGAAGGATGTGAAAGAGAAGAAGTACGTAAATATGAAGAGATTAGCCGATGGAAGAACTCAGTGGAGAGCTGTGTGAAACCAATCTGAGGATTGATGACTAATGATGATGATGAACACATTAAGAAGCTGAAAGAGAAAATCCTCAAGATTTTACTGTTAAAGTGACACAAAGGAATGGATGATATATGATTTTGTCCTGTGATATAATTAGATCACATGGTTTTGATTGCGTCAAAGTGCAGGGCTTAGTTGGTATTTCTGGCCAAATGCTAATGGAGCAGGCTAAACTATTTCAGAAACAGATATATGTAATCTAAAAGACATGATTTGGGAAATTTTGTGCACTTGTAATAGTGTTTCACAGTCAGTTCTACAACACACGTGGTTTAAATTGTGGCCTGCTTTAAGGTTTGATGTAGACAAAATACGTAGCGATTTCAAAGAATTTCTTGGTTGAGTTGATTGAATGTTCAAACAGCATTGTTAACCATGAAATTAAGAAAATGGAATTGGTAAATTTAGAGGAATGGATAGCTAGCGACCACGATACTCTCACCACACAACATGTAACAGACGATGAGACTGAAATTGTTGAAGGAAGACAACTATAGTATTATAAGAATAGATTGATGATGGTCTTTAAAGAACCATCCAGTCCAGTCACCTGCAACGTAGAGATGGGCAGCCATATAGACTACACCCACTCGTTGACATTGCACTGAATCAGTTGATAACAAATCAAGCACACTAGGAAATATGTTACACAAGCACAGCATAAGAAATATCAAATTTTATACACCCTTTTCCAATAATAATATTATACTTTTAAATATGGAGCAATATAATGCACACGATACTTAGATTCCATTATTTTCACTCACTGCGCAACTTCAACACTTTAGAGTATTGAAGTGCTTATATTTAAGTAATAACTTTGTGAATTTAGAAACAATTTCTTTCCAATGAAAACATCCTGGACATCAAAAATAGACCAGTTTCCATGCTTGACCCATAGTCCGGCAAAATCCCTAATCTGGCATCTCTTCGCTCCCGACTGTGCCGGATTAAGATGCTCAACTGTATTATAGAAAATTAACAATATTTCCATTTTTAAGGCATCACTAAATGGCATCTATAAGAAATTATTTGACACTGCATATATTTTCCCAAGAAGCTAAGTTTTCAATCTTTTGTACTCCTAGAATCTTAATACATGTGTGGCTATAGAGTGGCAAGGGTATTTTAGACATAAACAAAAGAAGTAACATCTTAAATATCAAAATTGCCTTTGGGACAAGTTAAATGACAATGGATACTCTAAAGAATTATTTATTGGCCTGTTTCTGCTGTGAGAATGCCTTAAACAAATTCAAGGTATGCAAACTTAGTGTTTAAAGTTTATCGGAGGAGGAGGTAAGGACTTTGTCACTAATATTAAGTGTGTATGGGGAGTCCAGTCTCCAGCTATAGGTAAATTCATGGTTAAATTTAAGAATGAAAAATCCTAACTTTATCAATTCACATTGAACGAGTGCCTATCTTAATGTTATCATCTTACTTGAGGCTTACCTTGGCTCTCTCTGAGTGAGTCTGCATGACCCAATGACCCTGGATCATTAGTGATTCAGCCAGCAGATAAGCTAAGGGTTCATCCAACCTCATGAGGGACACACTGTCAACTACCGACTGGATCAGTGTCTTCCCGACATCGGCATCCCCTTTGGCCCAAAACAACTGGGCCTCTTCTAACAGCAGCCGGTTATGCAACAATGGGCTCTTCTGTAGTGAGGGCAGTGCCCGCACAGCTCGCAAATACTTCTCTGACATAGCCAACATCCCAGCTTCCCTTGCTCTCTGCCCCAATGAAAGCTGGATCTCAGCCATTGCTTTCAGCGGTGCATCAGTGACACTCACTGCCACTCGTCGATTTTTCTCAATGCAGCAGTATTTCAATAGTGTTAGCCTTAAAGCCTTTATAGGTTCCATGGTCTTGAAACTATTATGGTCTATTATGTCCGTACTTTCCCACAGATTAAGAATAATACGCATAGCCTTTTCTTTTGATTCAATAAATGCTAAAGCAAATTCTTCTATTTCCTTAAGGGCATGGAGACGACTAATTGGTCTGTATAAGCTTTGGAAAGCCTCCAAACTAGTCAGCAGCATAGAATCAATCACATATTCCCTCGCTTTAATGAGCTCATTTAAGGCCTCCGAGTACTTGAAATTATGGATTGACCGGATTGCTAGGAATAAATTCCTATGGAATTCAGCATTGATTTTCTCCTCGTTTATGTGAAGCATTATGTCTCTCTTGGGAATGTCGTCAATCAGGAAAAAGGCCGAAGAATGTTTCCTTTTCGTAGTGAATTTTGATAGAAGGTTCCAAGACCCAAGACGCCATGCACATTCATACTTGTGCCCAGACAATTCTTCCTGCTCTCTATGGTCTAGCAAACCCATTAGCAGCTCCTCCATCCCGAGCATCTGCATTGCCATCAAAAGACCTGAAAGCATCCAAGAAATATGATTTATCACTATTTTTCAGTGCAGACAAATAGCAAAGCCAATTACTATTAGCCATAAAGGCAGAAAATTTTTTAGTTATAATTGGTCTTGGCTTATGTCAATAATGCTTCAACTAATACCAAGTCTTTTATGAAGAAAATACAGCAAGCAGATGAAAGCAAGTCATCCACTATCTTCATTCATTTTCTTACTGATATAAACATTCTTTTTGGACATACACATAAAACTTAACTCTGATCAACACCACAGGAATTGCAGTCACAAATATATGAAATGAGGGTCGCGAAAAACTGGAACATTTACAGGTACAACAGCCAGAGACATGAGTAATGTCCTCAGCAGGTGTAAGACACAGAGGGGACAAGTAGCTGAGAGAAGGAAGGAGGGGTAGGGACAAGACACTGAGAACCAGCATGAGGAAGGCTCCAAAAGCACTGTTAACAGTTTGAGTGAGATATCTATGGGGGGGACAAAGGCAAATGTGGTGACATAATAGCAAAAGTTAATTCTGCGGATACACCACTTTCGCCATTATTCTATTCAGGTTACAATTTAACTATAAATGTTCACTATTGTAAGCATGCGCACAGCAGTCAGCGCTTGCGTCACCCCGGTGTTGGTTTCGGCGGAAATGATAGCCGCCGGATGTGGAATCACATTTAGGTGTGGCTCCTCTAACACCTTGCCAGCCAATAGGAAGCCCTCGAGGGGGTCACGAGGTGACGCGGGCGCTGGGCACGGCGTGGGGGCAGGAGAGACTCAGGGAGTCTCTCGCTGGGTGACCGATGGTAAACATATATTTGTTGTGTGCGTGAATTAAAGCGTTAAAACAGAACATCCGACTTGTTCCCTTACTGTGTCTTCTCCGGACCAAGTCCTTTTATTTAAGCTAAGTGCTTACACTATTGATATAGATATCTAAATAATGCCTATGTAGTTGGCATATTTAGACTATTCTGTAATTGTATACATAGGTACACTAAGCTCACAATCGAAATGGGTAAGGAGCAATCAATTATGGTAAAACCTTACTTATACATCTCCACAATTAAAGTTTGCCCACAATTTGAAACTTTTGCTTCAAGTCCAAATGATTTCCTTTTCTCCACAATGCAATGCCTTCTCTGTATTTATGGTAACAAAATTTTGAAGAGTCCGTCAATGTTTTATGAGTAGATTTTTGCTGTGACTGTCATCCCAGTTGCATAACTGCCAGGACCTAATAATCTGTGTAAGACAAAATTACAGCTCATATGGCAACCTACCATTATAAAAGAGAAATAGGTAAAATTTGCTCAAATGCACACCCAGTTAATGCCTCCTCACGTCATGCTTATCTTTGACATTGTGATTCATCGAGAGATAGCATTACGTTGATTTTGCTGTGACCGTCATCCTCAGGGCATAATTCGCTGACTGCCTAATGATACCGCACTGGTGACTTTTTACTATCTCTACGCAGGGTAAGATTTGCAGCATTTATGGCCCTGTGTTTCTTTATAGGCATTATAACCATTTTTTAAAAATCCTCCAGCCAAACTTTGTCCTCGTACATCGTATGAACAAACCCATAAAATCTCTCTTGCCCATCTCTTCCTTAATTCTTGAGTAGCTCTGATGGGATTTCATCAATCCCTACTACTTTCGCCAAATTAATTTCACAAGTCAACTCTATCTTACTATCCAGTATTCCTGGTATCAGCTCATCCTTATCTATGTCGTTTTCATCTTCAATGCCCAAGTTTCTTTGCCTATCATTAGTGCCATGCACTTGTCCCACGTTCCATTTGAAGCTCTCCTGATATATCACTCATACACACTATCGTTTTCCATTTATTGATGCTGGATAACATCACCCAATGTTTCTTGACCCCTCTTTTGTCTCCTGCACCTATTTTTTCCCATCCTTCCTCAACTGTTCCCTTCTGCATATTACTTCATACATCTGTTCACTAAATCCAGATATTCCCTCTAACTTATAACTGTACAAGATGAACACTGTTCCAAAATCTTTGTCCAACCATTATGTAATGTAGTTGGTATCTCCTTTGAGAGGACTAAGTTTGCAGGATACCTAATGTAAACCCAATTTTAACGTCTACATCTGGCACACAGCAAACCACAAAGTTTGCTACATAGCAGATGTAGATGTCTTATTTTGGTTTACATCATGACTACATGTGGTCTAAATAAGAGTCAAATGTCCACCATTTATGCTCTACTAGTAACCATGCTAAGTTTGCAATATACCTAATTGTAAACCTAATTTTAACGTTTACATCTGGTATTTAGCAAACCCTAGGGTTTGCTTCATACCAGACATAGACATTTTCTTTTGGTTTACATTACAACTACATGTGGTCTAAATAAGGGTCAAATGTCCACCATTTATGGCCTACTGGTATGCATTAATAAAGGTTTACAGTATACTATAAGTAAACAAAATATTTTTCATAGTACTAGAGATAATCAACAAAAAAATGTAGCATGGCAGTAAACTTTGGTTTTCCTAACAGAATATTTAATATACTAACTACATTACAATGCACGTCATTATCAGGTAGAGAGTAACCTGATAATTACACTCTGTAGTCAAAACTTAGGTGGTACAGTAATTATTCTGTGCATAAAAACTAAGTTATGTTTCATTACGAATAACTGATTCCACAAAAAATCACGGAAAAATCCAAATCCAACCGCTTCTACAGGTTATGCCAGAAACAAAATATGTAACAAAATAATGATAATAATTACCTTTATAAATCAGAAGCCCAATGCAAATTAATTATACAAAATTTACACAACAGCACCTTAACACACTCAATGACTCCTCCTTAGCGTTTTAGGAGACACTGTCCATGGCTCACCAAAAATTTTCAACAAAAGAAAAAGTTCACTGATATCACATTATTTTGTTTCCAAACACGATTAATCACTATAAATTGCAAGCCAAACAAAATGGAACCTCACTTGGCATAAATTAAATGAAAAAGGTTCAAATAACTCACTAAAATAACATTTCTGCTTGCAGTACTGTAATGCACATTGAAACTTCAAGAAACCACGTATTTTATCACAGCTTCGCAATTTTATAACATAACTTTGGAAAAAGAAGTATCCTATGGTTCAGGAAATCTGTAAAGACAATAAAATGCATATGCCACAGAAAGAAAAATAAATTTCTTAGCAGACATATTTCCATAGCCTTATTTTTCTAAGATTGCAGGCATCAGTGCGATACAGCCTCAGTATACAAGTAGTGGATGAACCTAAAGCAAATTATTCTTCAGGAAACAAGTATGCAAAAGAAAACTGTATTTTATGTAACTCGAATGTGTAAAAAACAGGGAGTTGATAAATTTCAACTCCACTCCAATAAGTTTCGGCGCAAGAGCATTTCCATGGCCAGCCATGGATTCAAACAAAAGAAAACTCCCGAAACAAGTGTAACCAACTTGGGCATATGGGAGGAATCTACAGGATTTAGCACAGTAATGGACTGATAATGACCAAATAACTTTTGCCTGTGTACCAACAATTCCATTTTTTATAAATATTTAAGCAGGTCTGATGGCGAACTATTTAAAGCATATCATATTATATTTTTGGTTGGTGATTACAATGAAACCTACCTATAACGAATCGGCAGTAACCAGAAAAATGAAGACTTTGCTGTACGGAGTCTCGTAACACGGATGTTGTATGCAGGTTGCAAAGTCTCAGGAGAAATCATGAATTCTTGTTGCTGTAAGACGCGACCTTCATTTTTTTAAAGAGCAAGCAGTTAAAGAGAGCAAAAAATAATTTGTTTATTCCTAATACCCTCGATTATCTGCAGCAATCAATCGTGAAGCAGACTGGATAACCGAAAGTCATGGATAGTCCATTAATGTTTTATTTCATAGTAGATATGCCCCTGCTTTCAGTGAGTCTTACACAGCCTCCGCATATTTTACTGAAATCATCCTTTTTTCCTACAGTGTCGTTTATTAGTCATTCATTTATTCCATTTCATTACCCTAAACTTTACACCACCTAAAACTAAAGCCTGTTACATCATTTTGTGGAACATTCAGTTGTGCATTTTATTCTCAGATGTGCAATGCATCCGCTTCACACATATCCATTTATCATATATGACTGGCAGTTTTAATAGATTTTTGGAAGGATGAGGATAGATAAGGTTTTACAATCAAGATGGCAGATGCTAAGGGTAAAAATTGCGGTACCTGTTCGGAAAATCTCGATGAAAATAAGGACATAGTTGTGAGTTTTTTTTGCTTATCGCAATGTCAGCTTGAACGCTCCAACATCAGTAAAATGCCATTGAATGCTTTGAAGTCAAAGGAATTAGTCTACCAATACAAAAACTGCCAGGTGCTTCCTTCCGCCAACTTCAGCAGGCAAAAATCGGACTGGAAACGCTGTTGATGAAGCACAATGATTTGTGTGATACGGTGAAAAACCTCGGATCGGAATTTTCTAAGTGTACTGAGGCTTTGAGGGAGCAGTCTAATATTGTGAAAACTGTTGACTCCAACGTGAGTTGAGAGGCTCGAAACATGTCAATACATTAGGCATGTCGAAGATTCACCATGGTATTGTGGTTCAGGATACCTGTGACAAGTTGGCTTCCCTTGTGGTTAATCCCAATACTAATCTTGAAAATACGTACTCAAGAATGGTGCACCGTGATTATTTACCAGCTACTGCAAGTTAAGTGTCAAAGGAGCATCGCAATCTGATATAACGGGTGAATTTAAATCCCGTAGCGAAGTTCCATTGAGTGATCCTGTGATTCACGATGACAATGTCGATAAAAAAGATGGTAAGGATTCAGTAAATAGTGATACATCTCTAAGTGATTGGATTGAGGTGATGAATGGAAAAAAAAGAAAGTGAAGTTGGTGGTGAAAGATCATGGAATAGTTAGGTCTCCCATAAATTTTGCAAAAGATCATACAAATTCCCTGGAGGGTCACAATAGTAAGCCAAAAAATTGTTTCCGGGAAGGAAAAATAGAGTGAAGTGGACACTGGAGTGAAGAAAGCGTGGCTGCATCTGGGAAAGCTTGATTATGGAACAACTGTGGAGACGGTTGAAGGTTTTCTCCAAAAACATTTTCCCCATGTCCACTCTACAGTGAGTAAACTTGAATCAAAAGGTGTTAATGCCAGTTTTCAAATTGGCATATTCTGTTTCATCTAAAAGATGAAGTTCTTCATAGTGATAAATGGCCTTGTGAATTGACACTGAGGCCTTTTTTATCCCCATGCAAGACAGGAAAAATATTGACTTAGTAAATGAAACTATAACGAATGAGTTTAACGAGACAAGTAAAAAGGATATTAAAAATACTGTTGATCAAAGTCTCAGATCAAAAGTGAATCAATTTAAAAACACTTCAACATTTGTTAACCCCATTCCATGAATGAATACCAATAATTTGTTGATACAGCTTTTTATGTAAATATTTAGTGCCTTAGAAAAAAAGGGTTATTGCTGGAATTTTTTCTTACAGTCTTGGCGCTGACATTGTAATACTATCTCAGCATTGGTTGTCAGAATTAGAAATTTCCACTTTCAGAATCGAAGGCTTTAACCTTATCTCCTTTTTCTGCTGTAAAGATCACAAGTGAGGAGGGGTTTCAACATATTCCAGACCCTGTGTTAATATTAAATGCTGTACATTTAACAGTAGTGTTGAGAAGACCTTTGAATGTTCAATAGCTTTCCTAAAAGTGAACACAACATTATTTGCATTATTGTCTACCTATCGTTCTCCTGATAGCCAGATTTCTGAATTCCTCCAGATGTTATATGATGCTTTGTTATGTGTACTAAAAGACAATGTCAGTGGTATCATTATTGGTGGTGACTTTAACATTGACATACTAAAAGATTCTCCAGCTAAGACTGATCTACTGAACCTACTTGCCTCATTTGGGCTCCAGATTGTCAACAATGATCCCAACAGACTTGCATCTAATATGTAGTAAATCTCTCATAGATCAAGTGATATCCGATTTATCAAACTCAGGCATAAACTGCAGCACCATAAACAATGGAATATCAGTCAAGTTACAATTAGCTCAAACTAATGAAAGGTCTGTTCCTCTTTATAAAACTAAATGACTCTTTTCAGCTGAAGCAGCAGGTTATTTCTTATGCCTTTTATCCCAAGAATCCTGGGAAAAAGTGTATCTGGCCAATGATGTGCACTCCAAGTATGAAGCCTTTCTTAATATCTTTATAATACACTTAAACTCAGCATTTCCTTTAAAAAGAGTAAGGCAGAAACAGAATGGTTGTGTAAAGAAAGTGTACTCACCTGAACAAAAAAATTAAATCCCAGCATGTGCTTGACCTTCATTATAAAAGTAAATTTATTGATCCCAGTTTACAAGCAGCATATTTACTGGCACTCAAAGATTTCAAATCCTGTTTACAGACTGTTAGGAAAGCTGAATATGAATTTTACCTATCTAACTCCAACAATATTGTAAGATCAACCTGGAATATTATCAAAGAAAACACCTTAGCTTCCAATCTCAAAAATTGTCCAGAATTCATTAGCTTTCAAAATAGGGCGGAGTCTGATCCCATGGAAATTGCCCAATGTTTTAATTAATATTTTGGTAATGTAACTTCTGGTGACACAATTCACCCCTCTACCCTTCCATGTCCTTCCAAACATAGTCACTCTCCAACCTCCTTTTTTCTTTTTACAACATGCGCCATGAAGTAATTTCTATCATAAAACTACTTAACAATTTCCAGTCAGTGGGTCTGGATGAGATCCCAATTTCTGTTGTAAAAGCTACCTCCAAAGTCATAGCATCTCCGCTTGTTGACATAATAAATATGTCCTTTTCCTCAGACAAATTTCCTAGCGATCTTAAATACTCAAGAGTGCTACCAATCCCAAAAAAGGGATCACCTATTCACCCAGATAATTATATTTTTCTTCTTATTCTTAATAATGATCAATGACCTACCATACAGCATACCCTCAAATCCCATTCTCTACACTGATGATACAACCTTAATAGATGTTGCCAAAAGTACTATCACTGCTACTGGAAGTGCAGACAATTATCTAGCATTGGCCAATGATTGGTTTAGAGTTAATGGCTTTGTACTTAACAGGGAAAAAACTCAAAAGCTAATCTGTAGCCTGAAGTCTGCCCCAGGTAATCTGAAGCCAACTAAGTTACTTGGGTTTTACCTTGATACTAAACTCAGCTGGAGCTATCATATCACTGAGGTAAACAATAAGCTTTCCAAAGCTCTCTTTATTTTAAGAAAGCTAAGCTTGATAGTCCCTCCTGATTTCATGCGATGTATATACTTTGCCTTTTTTAACAGCCACTTGGACTATGGTCTGGAAATATGGAATATATGTAAAAGAAAACCTTGATCTCTTTCCTACAAGTTGTGCAACTCACAATTACAGCACAAGAAATAATAATCTTTTATCCTATGCAGATTAACCAAAACCCATTCTTCCCTGCATAATTTAGGTATAAGGCTATTTAACCATCTACCGATTTCAGCCAGAATGACTAGCTTGGCTAGATTCAAGAGTGTGATCCACTCATGGCTTGCTTTACAGGCTTTGTATTCTGTTGGTGAGTTTTTTACACATAACACCTGTGATATGGTATTTTAACTTGCAGCTTATAAACTGTAATTGTAATTTTTGTAATGAATTGTAATTTTTTCTTGTATATTTATGTACATTTTTTTCCTGACGAGGTCTGTGTATCCTTTGAATACGACTGACCAATAAAACATTATTATTATTATTATATTAATTGTTACTTTTGTAACATCCCCCTCCGAGTCTCCGGCTAGCATCAGGTTTCGTTGCCGTCATAATTGCCGGAGACTCAAGAGGAGTCGTGCCTAGGGGTAGCCACGTCCGCCACCGGTGGATAGGTGGCTACCCGGCATTAGGGTCATGTGCACGAAGCAGGCGGAGAGACCCGAGGAGGACAGCCTTCTGCATTGCACTTGCAAGTGCATCCGCTCGCACCCTGCACGCTGGGATGCACTTGAGATTTTCGACCAGTGAGCTCTTGACACCACCAAGCACTCCCACGATGAGGACTACCAGTTTCACAGAGTAGCCCACGTACGTTTGCCGGAGTTCGCACAGCAGATCTTGATATTTAGTCCTTTTTTCAATCTCCTTCGCTGCTATGTTCGTTTCGGCCGGTGCCGAAAACTCGATCACGAACATGGCATGAGAGAGATTGTCAAGGAGAACGATATCAGGCTTCGTCGCCTCCAATTGCCTGGAGGTGGAGAAGGAATAATTCCACCAGATCTTACACTTATCATTCTCCACGACGGACTCGATGTCTCCAGGGACGTAAGGCAGCACCGGATTCGCATCTATACCGTAATGGTGTCTTAGATGGTAATACAGCACCCGCAGAGCTGAGTTGTGCCAGTTTATATATGCGTTCTTCGCATAAAAGCTGCAGCCGGAGAGTAGATGACCTAATGTCTCCGGCTGCCTTCGGCACGCTCTGCATCTCGTGTCCGTCACGTTTGCCCCAAAGATGAGGCGACGGTACACGAGGGTGTTGATGACACCATCCTGGCACGCAAGCACAAATCCCTCGGCCTCGGACTTCAGACCTGCGGAGCGCAGGAAGGCGAAAGTGAGCTCCATCGATAGCCCATGTGTTTCCAAGTTTCGATAGAAACTTCCATGCATGGGCTTCTCGGTATGCTTGCAGAGCAGGATCTTTTGCTCCGCATTCTTTATTTCGAGCTTTAACACGTCCGCCTCCAGGGACAAGATTGATTTTTTGCACGCTTCTCCGCTGGAAGTAAGGTCCAAGTCCAAACCGAGGCCATCTGCTGCCCTTTTCGCCACCTGGAATAGGAGTGCCCCTTTGCCGACACTCTCGTGTTTCTTCACAAGCAGCATAAGGGGGTCCGTGCTGTGGAACACGCGGTAAGCCGTATTCAGGACTACTCTGTCATGAAGGCACTCCAGGCTTATCAGCCCTCTTAGCACAAATCAGCATTGCTTTAGGGCTGGGCGATCCACTGATACTGCAATATTTGATCTTCTTAATACATAATATCCATCTTGCATCTAACAACAAGCAATATTCTTTGGGAATCTTTTTTGATTTAAGTAAAGCCTTTGATTGTATTGATCATACAATCTTTAAAAAAAATTGATAAACTTGGGCATGCCTTAAACTGGGTACTGTCTTTTGTCAGCAACAGATATCAGATTGTGAGTTATTCACGTTGGACAAAATGGTATTGCTATAACCACCTCCAAACCAATAAAGGCGAATCTAGGCGTGCCTCAGGATTCAATTTTGGGGCCTCTACTCTTCATTATATTTGTCAATGACCTCCCTCAATATCTTTCCCAAAGCAAACCTATACTTTATGCAGATGATACATCTATTTTAGTAACATCCAACTCCATTTCAAATCTTCCTGAAGCAGTTAATGTAACTGTCAAACAAATGACTGAGTGGTGCAACAACAACAAGTTGATTGTAAATAATGATAAAACTACCTCTATTCACTTCCCAGCAAACTTACCATCTCACAGCTGCAAAGAGATTATTTTGCACAATCGTACTCCCTCTTTTGATATAAAGTTTTTAGGATTACAGATTGCAAATAATTTGAATTGGTCACTGCATATTGATTCCCTGATCAAAAAAAAAAATTCAATAGGCATATTTATGACACAGAGTTAGGCTCCAATTGCCTCCATTCCAATTCTGAAATCCTTTTATTGTGCCAAGGTTCATTCTCTAATTACCTTCGCTGTCTTATTTTGGGGCAACCATCGGGAATCAGCCAAAGTCTTCTCTATGCAAAACTAAGCTATTAAAGCAATCTTTCGGTTATCTATATGCATTGCTGGGCAAAGTTAATCCAAAAATTAACTTCGTTAATGCATTAAAAGCTAATCGAAAAGTTAACTTCGTTAATCATTATCTTGATGAAAATTTAACGCGAGTTAAAGTTATCCGTTAAAGTTAAAAATCTATATGAAGTTGTAGGCAATTTTGAATTATATGCCACTTAACATTTAGGTATTTTTAATGTCAATGAATGTAATAAGAATTTCGTGGTCAAAAATACTTAATGAACAGTATAGCTCAGGTAATGTAGACTTATACACATGAGGTATGGAGTTTCATAGTAATATACCGTTTCCATTAGTAAAGTTGGACCTGACGCTGTTTGTATTTGATTGTGGAAATAGAAACCTTGTGATGCACCGCTACCGGTGGCTGCGATACCAAAAGATTCACCAATATTTTGCTGGCGTAGTTTTGTGCCATTAGATGGTGAAAAAACTATTGCCAGTCCTATTGACATAAGAAGATTCCACAGCTCTTGAAGAAGCCTTAGGTTTTCGTTTTCCCGCGAGTTGATCCTACCTTTACTTTTTCTTCAAATTTAACGTATTTAGATGTATACGTCTCTTCATGTCTTATTTATTGTTTTGGGTGGAAACGTGAGCCTTGACTGTGTAAATTATGTCTGTAAAAGTTACGTAAAAGTCTAATTGCAGTACAAACGCTGAGTTCTCTAGATTGAATTCTCAACACAACTCCTTCAAAAAGTTATTACATGGCAATCCAGATGGCTCTGAACAAAAGTAACGGACTTAAATTAACGGAATTAAAAGTTAACGGAAGTTAATAAGACCGTTAATAGTTTTTTGGATTTAACTTAAAAGTTAAATCGTTAAGCAATATGTTAACTTCGTTAATTAACGATTAACAGATTAACGCTTTTCTGCCCAGCTATGCATGTACAGAAGAACAGAACGAAAATCAGAGTTCCTGAATGAAGATAAGTTCCGATTCAGGAAAAGTAACGAGACAGGTGAAGCAATATTGGCCCTTAAGCTACTCTTGGAGCAGGGAACGAAGAAGCCAAAAACCGACGTTCATTGCATTTGTGGATTTGGAGAAGGATTTTAACAACTTGGATTGGAATTCAATGCTTGAAAGTCAGAAGGGAATTGGAGTGTCCTACAATGACCGAAGAATTATCCACAGTTTGTATAAAAACCAAGTAGCGGTAATTAAATCTGGACCCAGTTGTGAAGAAGCAGAAATAAGGAAGGGAGTGAGACAAGGCTGAGCACTGTTTCCCGTAATTTTTAATTTTTACATCAAGAGAGCCATCAATGAAATCAAGGAAAAGTGTTCTGAAGTGAATACCCACGGAGAAAAAATTAGCATGCTGCGATTTGCTGATGACGCAGCACACGCACAGAGACAGAAAAGGAACTAAATAAGCCTCTAATAGCCATAGAAAGGACAATTGCCATATATCAGCTGAAGATCAATAAGAAGAAGACTAAGATAATCCTGTGCAGCAAGAGAGAAGAGGCCGAAACCAACATTAAACTAGGAAAACAAAAACTTGAAGAGGTGAAAGAGTTCTGTTACCTAGGAAGCCGAATAACCAAAGATGGACGAAGCAAGAAAAAAATAGTAAGTAGAAGAGCCCAGGAAAAGAGGGCATTCTATCAAAAGAAGAATCTACTTACAGCTGGAAATACAACGTAGAAGTAAGGAAACAATAATTCAGAGCGTATTTACTTCTGGAGCATGTTTATTTACATCAGTGAGGCATCGATGATGACAGCAGTGGAGAAGAAAAGGAGGTGGATGCATTCAAAATGTGGTGCTTCCGAAGAATGATGAAGATAAAATGGATCGATTGAGTGACAAACGAGGAAGTCCTAAGAAGAGTAGGAGAAAAGAGAAGTTTTCTGAGTACCCTAAGGGTGCTCAGAAGACGGGACAACTTACGATAGAAAAATCGCATCACCAAAATTTCTCCTTAATGTGAAAAACTTAAATTTGTGCCTCATGGTCGAGGTTACGCCTATCATTTGCAGCTTATTTTCGAGAGAACAATGAGACTTTGTGCACACTAGCGGCATCACTAGTTACAAAATTCACTTTTAGCATGCGGAAGGTTGCGACAACAGCGCTCTCGTGCGATTATCATGCGAAAGTTTTGCATTTGAGCAACCAATATCTAGTGACCATGGTTCCACTAATGAGTTGGCTGAGCTGACATAGGCTGAACTGTTAACACAAGTTATGAAAACTTTTTAACATATATATGCTAACACAGAAAGTAGAGTACGATACAGAGAGAAATTGTACCATTATTAGACCATGTGCCATCATTATGCATGATGTTTTTCTCTCTTACAAAATTTAAAGTGTTTTATGATACCCAGTGTTTCTTTGGCGTTACACAAGATTTTCCGGGTCACTTGTATTTCAACTACATCTACATAATACCCTTTAGTCCACCGTGAGGGTATATGTCAGGGATGAAATGTCACTATACATTGAACTAAGATGTATGTACAATGCCACAACTTAATGAAAATCTGTTAGATATGCATTCACAAGGCTACATGCAAATAAATAGTTAGTATCTACATAGTATAGTAATAATTATTTATAAGTAGGTATTTTGTTCACTGTATTTATTTATTATGGTAGTAATAGCCTACAAATTCAAAGCTCGCGAGCTAGCCGCGAAAACTTTAGCGGAGTTACCCGCTGAGATGCACGATAGCAAGATATTCCACAGAGAAAAAATCATTCGCCTTGACCGGGACTCGAACCCGGTAGAATTTCGGTAGAAGACGTCTAATTTCAGTACAAACGCTGAGTTCTCTAGATTGAATTCTCAACACAACTCCTTCAAAAAGTTATTACATGGCAATCCAGATGGCTCTGAACAAAAGTAACGGACTTAAATTAACGGAATTAAAAGTTAACGGAAGTTAATAAGGCCGTTAATAGTTTTTGGATTTAACTTAAAAGTTAAATCGTTAAGCAATATGTTAACTTCGTTAATTAACGATTAACGGATTAACGGGGGGGGAGGCTGGGAGACGTAATTGGGTCACCAAGTCAGAATCCAAGGAACAGTCATCTCTACAAACCGCCCACAAATCCTGCCTTAGCTTCAATGTCATGTTTCTTTCATTTCTGCGGTAGACGCGGCAACATTGTGGCGACTGCATGCTGAAGTGGAAGTAGTGCACCCATAATGGAAAGAAGTGGTAAATACGATCGAGGTTTTGGAGTGAGTATTTTTAGATTTCGAAGATGGAGTCGAAAACTTTTAAAAAGTTTCGGCAGATTTAGTGGGCAGATTCAAAGGAAATGAAGATATGCATGAGACAAAAAAACTTTGGACAGTTATCCAAAAAACATAATTTTGAATGTAGTTTCTGTGCAGTTTGGTTTAAAATTGTGCATTTGTGTGCACGTAGTCAATCACGACAGTTGAGCCGGCGCATATTTTACCTAACAACGCACTACATAATATTTCGTCCATGCCATTCACTGATTATACTGAGAGCATGTTCTCATTTACAGCCGAAAAAAGGTCATAAATGCCGAACGTCATTTCGGTATTGATAATGAAAACCTATAAATGCAGAGAAAAATAATTTTTATGCAAAAACATTCATTTAATAGAGAGAGGTCTCTTCTATGCATGGGCCCAGGTGCAGACTTCATTCTACGGATGTTTCATAAGTATGGAGGTTTGTAACAGGATGTTTTTTAGCATGAATTGTGCATGGATAGGTCCCGGGACAGGCAAAACACTGAAGCATTCCAGGCATGTTGATTAGAGTAATTTAGACTAACTGCCAAAAAATAAGGCACAATAGGAGTAACTTCGTCATAGGGAGGTTTTCATAAAAATTTCGTTACAGAGAGATTTCCCTAAACTGGTTTATTCTGTGTCCGTCATTTGAACTATCTTTATCATGTCTAATTCGGTTCTATCCTTGGGATTACATCAAACTTAGAGCAGTGAACTTATACATAGATGCTAAATAGACCAATTTTAGAAGTCTACAATTTTTAGTGTGCTCTCAAAGCCCCTGTGTCCCCCTGTATTTCAAGCGAGAGATTTCGGCATTATTCTAAAGTTTTTGTGGCAGTTATATTTCAATTTCGTGTAATTGTCATTTAATGAAGACAAGAGATTAGTTAAGTACAATTAAGAAACATAGAGCTATTATTTCAGGCATAACTTTCATAAAATTATGCAATCCCTCAATTTACGCTTTCCTGGGGTTTACACTTTTTCTATTGTTCCCCACAAAAGTGTAAAAGAGGGGTTTTACTTTACCTTTGTATAGTGGCTAATTTATGAAATGCAAATATGACTTCCAAATTTATTGAAAGCCCAATACCACTGATGAAGTTATCCCAGTGGATCCATGTCGCAACAAAACACTGCATCGGTTCTGAGTAAATGCCCCCATTTCGCTTAAAGCTCTAGCTTGGCTAAGTACAGACAATGCAACCAAAGATATCTATCCAGTTCTCGGTGAGTGAAGATGTTTCTACGGGAAAAAATTATTGCCAAGCATTAAGGCAAATTTTAGCCATGTGAAGCCATCAGTTGTGATGTTTTACATAATATGCACTGTTGGGAATCTGTGTGTGAATGAAATGGTGAGAGAGGTGTGGGATAGCCTTGATGCAGGTGTAAAGGAAGGGCAAAAGTTGACAAAGTGGGGAGGAGTTGCAAATAAACAAGCCCTAGTCAGCCAGTCACTCAAGGTCTTACAAATATTACCATATACGTTTCAAAAACAAAGTGAATGGTATGGAATGAACATACAACCATTAGCAGACAAGAGTAATGAGATTTTCCATACTGTGATAGTCACAGCTCATTCCAATCTCTATCAACCCCCACCCCAACTCTACCTCTCCCTGGCGGCGGCAGCCTGTCGATGCAAGAATGCGATGAATGAAGGAGTAGTCAAAGGTGCCCCAGTGTGTCTAGTTAGTGAGTGTTCGACCTAAAGGTGGGCATGAGCCCCAATGCATTGCCACCAGATAAGTAGAGAAGAAGGCAGGCAGAGTCGCCTAGAGAGGAAATGCTAAACTGGAACTGAGAAGAGTGGACTGTGATATGAAAGTCTGAAGTATTGTCGAAAGAAGCATGGACGTTATGAGAGAGACAAATGGACAGCCGATAACCGGTTTCCGAGATATAATTTCCATACATTAATTGGCATTCTGATATTCCCTTCTTCCGACACTTTCACAAATAGACAGGCGAGCAGACTAGAAAGCCTGCAGAGGCGACTAGGAGTTTGAGAAGCAGAAGGGCATTGCAGATAACATCAACACCAAGCTCCGATATTCCACAGCTGTGCACCAGAGTGGCTTCAGAACAACCCAGGCCAATGTTTGCCTGGGTTGCCCAGGGTCACATCTACGGGACGAGCCTGTACCCAGACTGGCCAGCAGCACCAGGGACGGAACCCTAGGGGTTAATGACATTATCACCACGGCCCACACCCTGTGTCGACCCTCTTTTTGTGTTCAATTCTCATCATGTCTCCACCTCACCTAAACCACAGTCAGTGTCTGGTCCACCACCTCCAAATCTTCCTCCCCTTCTTCCAGTCTGCTGAGGTCTTGTATTCTCATATGCCGGCTGAGGCTTGGAGAAGGTTCCCGAGGTCACCAGTCGACTGTTCGAGAAGGTTCCCAGATTCCCTCGAGAGAATTCTCCACGGTCAACGGAGGGACATAAAGTCGCTCGGCAGCAAGGCGAGAAGGGGCACTAGTGAAGTTACTCACTACGTGGTACTTCGGAAGAAATATCAGTCTTGTAAGGTCGTGAAATAAATTGTCATACGCATCGGAAGTAGGTGTTTTTAATCTACGAAAGAAAACACTACATGAGGGATATAGAACATTTATCACAGGACGGACTTTTGTTTACTTCCCACATCAGTAAAAGGAACTTGGATCCCCTGTTTAATAGCCAAAATATTTGTTGAATGTGTATTAAATGATAAAAAGATGCTGAGAGGGGCTTCATTTTATTGTTTAATGTAGTTTAGGGCCACTCAAATGTAAATTATTGCATTTCACTGCATAAATTATGTTTTCTTGGTATGCTCATCATCATTTTCACTACTATCCCTAATTTAACTTCATCAGGGTAAATGCATTCATGCTGAGAAGGTTTTATCATGATTAGTATATTTTTTTGCGTATTGAATACATGTTGGATTATTGTTGGACGAAAGGTTTAGTTCTTGTTCTACCACTGGACGGAGCCCCTCTTTTGAGCCCAATCCCGAGTAACCACAGCACCATCATTGAGCCCCACTGTGAGAAAATTATAGGAAATTGGCTACAATCCTGACCCCCCCAGCATAAATGCTACCTGTTTGGGAAGGTAGTCCTTCCCAGCAGTTTGTCAAGAGGAGACAAAGTGGTCGTGCCCTTCTTGCGGCAGGAGAGGGGTGCGTGAATTTATTTTACAGGGATGGCTCCCTCTTTCTTCAGGCAGGCGGTCGCAAGGAGCCATTGCAATACAAAAAGGGTGATATTAAATTGATAAGTAGGAGGTTAGAAGATAGAGAGGTAGAGCATTTTATTTACATGGATAGTATATTGGATGAAAAGGAATTACAAAGATGCCCAAAGGAGAATTGCACAGGCAAAAGAGGTGTTTGCTTGTGGATGAGAATTATTGATAGGGTCATTGCACAGGAACTTAAAGAAAAGACTAGTGAAGAGTCTAATATGGAGAGTGACACTGAAAGGCATGAAAATATGGACCTTGAGAAAAGAAGATGAAAATAAACTTTGAGACATCTGAAATGTGGGGAGGATGAAGGGTGGATAGAAAGGAAGAGAATCAAAGGAGTGCAGGAGGAAAGGAAGTGGATTGAGAAAATTAGCAAGAGATAGAATGAGCAGGGGTAAAGCAGGTTTGAAGGGTGCCAAGGACGTGGCATGTTGGATAGGTAGCAAAGCGGGAGGAGGAAAATAGGTAAAGCAGATAAAATAAAGGCAAATATGTGAGGCAATGAAGCTGAGAGCAATTTGTGATGATTTAACTGCTACAAATGAACCCCTTTTCCCTATCCATGTCCACGGGGGACATAATCTCTGAGCATACGACTCTTGCCACTGTGTAACAAATTCTTTGTCATGTCTTTGCAATGTAGCTTTAATGTGTACGCAAAAGGAGCTATCTATTGCACAAAAATTTTGCTACAGATACAAGATATCGAAACAAACTCTGCTAACTATTTTGAAAAGACGTAAAAACCTCCCTTGCGGCAGCTTACAGGGTACAATATAGATTTGAATACATATCAGTGCTACAATGTGTTGTCCTATGCACGATCTATACCCGATAAATCTATTGCTTTGTCAAGTGGTGTTTCTGATCTAGCGTTTCTTCAAGTACCGTTGTTCACTCAAACTTTGTTAAACGCGGATTTTTATTACTAATTACTTCGAAATTTCAGAATACTTTACAATGTACGATTTACTCCTAGACCATTCTTACCAATTACGTTGATATGTTGACATAATGCGAAACTTAGGAGAAAAAAAATCAGGAATTTGAGGAAAAATGGTGCGTGGCTTACACGAAAATCTGGAGGATTCGTGTAAGCCGTGCACCCCCATTTTTTCACCGGTGTTTCGGGAAAAAGGTGCATGGCTTACACAAGTAAATACGGTAGATGGAAAGAGGGCAATGGATTGTAGAGAATTAATTGTAGATGACTGACATGCATGAGGGAGGGATCCAATAGATGGGTGCTACATCTGGATCTGCAATTGCTACAATACTACATAATAGTCAAAAGATTAATCTTTTACATATGCTGTGGCCAATACCATTTAGCAACAGTATAGGAAACAGCAGAAATTTAAACTGCTTCCTGTCAGCATGCATTGGCTTAGAGTTCAATAGGTCCACAGTAACCAACTTTGGCATCCCTAACTTAAAAGGATCAGGGCAATGATTCCATTTCACTATTTGCCCAATTTTATGCATTTATATTTCTATAGATTATTCTTTTGCTGTCATTCTAAAAATGCTGTAGATAGTAACACATGACTATCCATCCTCAGATTAATGGTGAATAAAGAAAACTAGTGTGAACTTCAAGGGGAAAATATTTGAAATGAAGTGCACCAGTATTGTATAACTGAAAAGTCAAGAGGAAAGTCTCACATAATAATTAACAATACGGTGACGGTAACAATAACAATACGGTAACAATAACAGTAAGGTGATTTTTGTGAATTTCTTGGGAGAATATGCATTTCATACAGAGGAATATAGGGCATAAAAGCAATTTCATATTTGATGGTCCTGTTTGTCACACTTAAAATGAATTTTACCATTTAAGTGTTACAATTTTTTTAAGAATTATATAACCTTGGACCATAATGACAAAATGCATAGCAATGACATCTCTCACCATCAATAGCACCCTTTTCATCAGTGCCCGTCAGCTCCAATTCATAGGATCTCATCACTTGCTCCCATTTGTCTAAGTTCTTGAAATGTTCTATTCGACCCAACGGCTTCAACAAATGAGAAGTTCCACACCCATAAAATGCATCATTGTCACCAAGGCGGGCATGAGACTACAAAAGAAAACATAACATACTATGTAAATTGATTCAACTTTGTTTCAATTAGCACAAAGAGGGAAGTGCTATAATATTTAAGAATATATGGAGAAAAAAGTTTTACAACAATTGGAAACATTTTAAAATTAAACAGAGAATATTACCAAAATGAATAAAACACACATTCCAATTTCCACAATTCCATGCAATCTAACATTGTAAGAAACATAAACGCTAACATTCAAATATAAATTTCACAACAAATTTTATTACATTTTCAGAGAAAAGGTTACATCACTTCAGAATAATAATGATGGAATCTACTTCAATTGTAACCAAAATATTAGAAATTTAAAAAAAAATGTATCTATGCTCATTTACAATACAATTTAGAAATGGGCATTATGGCACACATTAATTAAATCAAAGTATTAAAGTGCAGGACACCTGATATAATGAGTCCAAGCAAATGCAATAAAATTGCTCATTATAAGACTCATTCATTTAAGTTAATGTTAACTTCATCGCTCAACATGTGCCACTCTATTGTCAGGTGTTGCAACACAAAAAGTGGGCGCAAATGAGGCAAGAAGTAACCCATAATGCTGTTCATCAAAAATGATAAAATTTCATCACCGAAGTGATGCACTCATAACTTATGGCATGCATTTTAATATGATGAAGTACAGTAAGAGTAAGTAACTCAATGATGAGGTACAAGAGTGATTGCATACAGCATAGGAGACTCAAAGAGACTGGGGGCCATTTGTAGGGGGCAATGATAGGGGAGGAGACAACCTCCCTCACTCGGTGACAAGAGCTCTTGGAGAGAGGGTCGTGTTTCGCTTCACCTTTTGGGAGACCACATAATTTCTTTCCCTCAACCAGCCTAGTCATCACCACTCCATTACCTACTCTCATGTAGGCTATGTAGTACCAATTGACGCATGGGCCACTCTTTACAGAAGTTCAGGTAAAAAAACAAACCAAGTCATTGCTGCATAAACCATTCAAAAAATACTGATTCCAACTCCTTACGAATGCAATGCGGTGAAACGTTGGATTGGAATTTCTTTCGGGGTATCTCCCACACTCCCACATGTTGGTCACATGACAGTTTCACCAGCATTGTAGTCAGTGCCTTTCGGTGAAGGTTGTTTATGGCGATTATTATCTTTTACACCACAGAGTTAATTCAGAGGGCTAACCCTGATAGGAGGAGTGATATGTCTTTTTGCTCACGGCTTATCATCACTGGATGGCATTGGTACTCTTCATCCTCCGCACTCGAGGACACTTGCCTCCGAGTCCTGACTCAGCACTGAGCGACAACAGAGAAAGGATCCCTTGGCAATGGACAGTGTGGCCATCATCGCAGAAGGATGCCCTTCTCCAACTGGGCAACACCATTTCACTTTTTGCACGTCACTCAGTTCTCCTTCTGCCTCTACCTGCTTCCTTTCCCTCTAACATGAAGGAAAATCAAAGATATAATGCCTTGATTTGCTTTTGTGGTCAGCTCAATGATGCTTTATGCTTTCATACTAATTTCCTGATTTTTACCTGAACTTTCCTTTGGTCTACCAAAACAAATCTCTCTAGCCTAAGAGGCCCAAGTGAGTCCACCCACACTCAAAATGGCACACCAAGTAGAACCATCACTGAGCAAATGAGAAATTTTCACAACACTTCTTCACAAAAAAAAGGCTGTTTTTGGAATTTTTTGCTATTAAGTGAAAAAAAAGACTTGTGAAATATTAAAGTATGAATAGATGAATAAAATACATATTATTTGGCAATTTTAATGTACTCTAAACACTGCATCATACTTATGAAATATAATGCTATATTCCACTTAAATGGCATTACAAAGCCAATATGGTATACTTCAGGCAAACATTAGGTATATGTTTGCCTGAAGTATACTTTATGTACATGGTCAAACATGGCATACCTATAGTATGCCATGTTTGACCATGCCTTGTATGTGTACGAATACTTTGCTTTCCTGGTATTCTAATTAAGTACTTTTATCACAACCAAACCGAAGATCAAATCCGAATAGAGTATCCAGATATGCAGTCTTCAATTACACCTGTGTTGCACTCCAATGTTTTGCCTCTTTCAATATCTCCGTTTTCTCCTTCACCGACAGGTGAACCTTCCAGCATCTCGGGACATGAGCACACAAAAGTTCACTAGATATTATTTAGCCAATGGAAATATAGAAAACAGCATACTTCCTCAAACAACATGATGTGAATGAATAGATGTAACATCTTGTTCTAAGTAAAAATAATAAATTTCAATCTGTAGATGAAAAGAGGGGAATTTGGTGGTTGAAACCGTGGACACATTCCAGAATGAGTAGACGAAAAGGCCCCAAGGGTTTGTGGACTTCAGTAGCAAGGAAAATGCTTGTGTTACTTCCACAATTTCAAATGGCAGTTCAAAGAGATAAGAATGGAGCAAGGAGGACACATTGTGGATGAAAGTCACAGCTGTACCAGCCAACCTGAGGTACTACATCTGGTCCCAAAAGAATGTAAAATGGATGTATGAGGCCTGTTTCAGTAAGAAGGAATGTGAGTCCGTGAGAAGCAGAGTGACGACAACACTTGTACCACCTTGAAGATATTACTCTGTTCCTCGGAATTTTGTGCTGCCAAGAATAAATGTTTAAATTCAAAACCAACTATCCTCTGTTTTTTTCAGTGTTCATTAACAGTCTCTAAGATCTTCAATCAATAACATGCTGTCTTCCATTGTGAATCAAAGACCAATTGGGTCTCAAATTGGGTCTCAATTGGGTCCTAACGCAAGTGTTAATGCTAAGCATCAAGCTATAACTTTGAATGACAAGGTGTCAATAATTAGACGCCATGAAAAAGGTGAAAAGGTCGTAGCCATTGCTCAGTCTTTACAATTGTCACGAACAACGGTATCTTCGATTGTGCAAGATAAGGATAGGGCTCTATCACATGTCCAAGATGAAGCTCCCGGGATGAAGAACATAATTATCAACAAGAAGAGAGGGTAAATTTATGAAGAAATGGAGCAACTTTTGCTCTTTGGATTAACAGACAGAATCATCAGCGTGCTTCAGTTAGTCAGTAAGTGGTACAGGAGAAAGCATTATCATTATTTGAAGACCTAAAGAAAAAGTATCAAGATGAAAAAGACGTAGAGTTCAAGGCAAGTCAAGGATGGTTTATGAGGTTCTAACAGCAACAAAATTTTCACCCCATAAAGAAGCAAGGTGAAACTGCATCGGCTGACGATGTTGCAGCAGCCGCATTTCCATCTGAGAAGACAAAGATAATTGAGAAGAACCAGTTTCTACCTGAACAGATATTCAATGTCAATGAAACTGGTCTCTATTGGAAGAAATTACCAGATCGTTAATTTATTTCCAAAGAGGAGAAAACTATTCCTGGTTACAAGGTTTCAAAAGAACGCTTGACCTTATTGTTATGAGGTAATTATGCGGGAGATTTTAAGTTAAAGCTGTAGCTTGTTTATCATGTATACAATCCCTGAGCTCTAAAGAATGTGGTATTGTATTGTATTGTATTGTATTATTTTATTTATCCGAAAGACACAATGCACAGTAATAATACATGCAAGTGTATAAGACACGTCAAGCAGGTACAGGGAATACACTATATTACAAAATAATACCCTTAAAAATTCTGCGTCAGGTATTCACTGACACTATAAAAACACTTATCAGTAAGATATTCTTTGACCATATTCTTAAATACAAGAAACCTCTCTTCATTTTTAATACATTGTGGTAAATTATTATATAATTTTACACACATAGCTCTTGGGCCATTTGATGCAATTGCTAACCTAGATGATCTAACGTGTAAGTTTTTACACTGTCTTGTATCATACTTATGGACCCCACAGCTCAATTCAAAATCAGCACTATTTTGTTTTACATGGACTACAGAATGATAAATATAGACACATGGAACAGTTAACATTTTTAATTTTTTGAAGAGAGGTGAACAGTGAGCATAATAATTTTGGTTGCACATCACTCTCACCATCTTTTTTTGTACCTTGAAAACACTGTGAAGATGAGAGGGCAGTCCCCATAACACTATGCCATAGGAAATTCTTGAATAAAATAATCCATAATATAACATTGTTAATATGTTTTGGCTTACTGAATATCTTATGACAGATAGTAAGTAAAATACTGAATTTAACTTCTTATTTAAAAACATAACATGGTAATTCCATTTCAGATTACTGTCAATATGAAGTCCTAAAAACTTAAAATAGTTAATGGTAGTTAGATTACTACCATTTGTCGGAATAGATTCAAAGTCAATTATAGTTCGAGATGTACAGAAAATCATTGCTTGAGTTTTTTCATTATTTAAAATCAAATTATTGCCAGCACACCATGAGTTCATACTTTTCATCAACTGCTCACTAGATACAACCAAATTATGTAGGTGTCTACTGGATGTCATGACACTTACATCATCTGCATACATAACGCATTTATTGGTGTCATTAATACGCAACTGACTGGGTAGGTCATTAATAAAAATCAAAAACAGTACAGGACCAAGTACTGAGCCCTGAGGTACTCCTCTGTTAACCTCCATAGGGGTGGAGAGATAGATGTTCCCATCTCTATGATAGGCTACCCTTTGGCTTCTGTTTATTAAATAGGACTTCAGCCAGCTTAACGCCACGCCCCTAATGCCCAACAACTCACATTTTGAGATCAGCTTACAGTGATCAACAGCATCAAATGCTTTGCTCAAGTCAAAGAAAATGCCCATAACCTTACATTTAGAGTCTATCTCCTGAATTATATAATCTACAGCTTCAAATAAAGCTAGATTTGTTGACTTTCCCTTGCGGAAACCAAATTGGTAATCAGATAGCACATTTTGATTTTCAAGATAATCTAATAGTCTTTTACAGAAAACATACTCAAGAATTTTACCAAATTGAGAAATTATAGATATGGGTCTGTAACTAATTAAATTGTTCCGATCACCTTTGTTCTTGTAGACAGGTATAACCTTCGCCATCTTTAGGGTATCTGGATAGATGCCTTCAGCCAAGGACTGATTCACTAGCATTAGCAATGGAGCTAGGATAAGGTCTGCGCAATCTTTTATCAATTTGCCAGATACACCATCAATATCTACAGATTCTTTTTTCCCAATCTTAACAAGATAAGAGTGAAGTTCTCTCTCACTACACGGTTTTAGATACATAGTTGCATATGACTGGATATTAGATGGCATGGGCTCACAAAATACAGGATGGGGTGTGTTTGGCAGAGCCAGGAAAACCTTGTTAAAAGCATCTGATATTTTACCAGGCTCGGTAATTGTGCTACCATTGTTATCGTTTACCTGCTGAGGCAGTGCAACAGTGTTTGAGTTACTATTGCTTTTAATAATTTCCCATGCAACTTTTGAAGGATTAGAGGCATTCCTAATCCGCTTATCATTAAACTCCTTTTTAGCGCGCTTCACTAAATTCCTATACTCCCTTTTCTGTTGCGAGTAAAGCTGGTGTACTGTATCATCTCTAGAATATTTAATATGGAGAAACATCGTTTTCAATTTCTTAGACATAGCCCGGATTTCAGGAGTAAGCCAGCTTTTAATATTACCTCTCCTACTTTTCACTGCTTCATTAGGGAAAGCAAGGTTTAAATAATGGATGAAATAACTATAGAAAACATTAAAGTTCTCATTCAAATGAACCGAATGAGACATCTCCACCCAGTTATGTCGGTTTAGCAACACTCGAAAGTAATTAACGTTGGATTCACTGTAGAACCTCTGATATTTGAGGGTGCTGGATTGTGTAGTTCTGGATAGATGAAATGTAGACAGTACTGCTAAATGATCTGACATTGACGGATCAAACACTTTTGTATCACTGCTGTCTTCATGATAATCAGTGAAAACATTGTCTAATAGTGTTTTACTTTTAGCCGTTATCCTAGTAGGTGAAGTAACTAATGGTTTCATATTATAGGAGTCAAAAATTTGAAAGAGCTGTCTCTGATCACTTCCATCAACCATCAAATTACAATTAAGGTCTCCAGTAAGAATAATTGTAGGTCTTGTCGCATGATTTGTTAACGTAAACAACATACATTCAAGTTTATCACAAAAGGATACAAAGCTTGCTGAGGGTGACCTATATATAACCAAGACAACAAAAACACGGTCATCCCTAGTGAACTTAACCGCCGAACATTCGAGTGTTAATTCTTCATTTAGATGTCTTATGTCTCTCGAAATTGCATTAAAGACAAGATTGTTCTTAACATAAATAACCACTCCTCCATGCATATTGTTCTGACGACAATATGCGTCACCTATTACATAGCCTGGTATTGTTACACTCATATCTTTTTGCCAATGTTCGCTGAGGCAAATGAAGTCAGGATTTTCAGTATTGGCAACAGCTTCTAGCCCCACCAATTTGTTACTTATGCACTGTATATTTAACACTAGTATTTTGATCTTTTGACTATTATTACCTGAATTATAACCATTTGTAGACATGGTTAACATACTACGACCTTTTAGTCATGCCTTCTGTTTTACAATGCCACTTTTACCCCTCGTGACCATGCCATCCAACTTTTTTAAATGTAGAGGTTCAGTCAAAACAGGAATACTGGACGATTCCGTAGGGATGGCTTCTGCTTGGTTTTGCTGCCTAGCAGTGTCCGACGCTTCGTTTTCACGATGTTTTGCCCTTTTCCATAAGGAAGGGTTAAATCGAAACACTCTCACTCCATCTGGCCAGATGTCTTTTCGCTTTATATCGTCTAAAATGGAAAAGTCCGCTCCAACTTTGAAGGAGGCGTTGTAGGGGGACACACGTAATTGCTCACACGTAAATTTCTTTCCATGAAGTTTCCTTTCCAGTTGAATGTTAATATCCTGTGGTGTAGTGTTCGGAGTGGCACCAGTCACAAATAACCAAAGTCGCCTAGGAACTCCAGAGAAGGCACTATTATCTGCGTCACTCCCTATCACCAAGGGTTTTTGATGCCATTTCTTCTTCGATCTCGCATTTTGTTGTCTATTGGCCTTTCTTTTGTTGACCACTTCGATGAAGTCTCCTTCTTCGTCAGGATCTACCCTTGTAATTGCGGCTTCATGTTGTTGTTTGCCATTTGTGGTGGTTGTGTTAATGTTCCCAGTATTTCCTGGAGCTTGCTCATGATTGCTCTTCAAGTCTCTCGGCATAGACGGTTCTGAGCATTGGGCAATCTGGTTATCTTTTCCTGTAGTATCCGCCTGTTTCGGTAAAAACCTTACTTCGGGAAGAGAGGTTTTCGCGCAGTCAGCATGTGTCACACATTCCAGCTTATTTTCTTGCTCCTTTTTCAGCTTGCTAAGTTCTTCTTTTATGAACTCAATATCGGCCGCCATACTGGTAAAAGAATCTCTCCCTCTCATATGGAAGGCAAATTTAAAGGCTTGGGTTACAGTAGTGATTTTTGAAGAAGTTTCTTCCACCATTTCATCCCAGCAGCAGAGAAGTATTGTAGGGGGAAAGGGCTTCCTTTTAAGATCCTTATTCTCCTGGATAATGCTCCCAGCCACCCGAAAAATGTAACTGATTCTCACCCAGCCGTTACCATTGTCTACCTCCCTCCTAATACCACCTCTCTCCTACAGCCAATGGACCAATTGCTATCTTCATGCACTACTACATGAAACATACACCACGACAAGTAATAGCCGCTACTGATCTTGATGGGTCTCTTACAGTCTGTGACTTCTGGAAGGGATATGACATCTACAAGGCCATACTAAACATTGCAGCTGCATGGAATGATGTTCAAAGCTCCACTATGAATGGTGTGTGGAAGAAGCTGTGCCCACAATTTGTGAATGATTTCAAGGGTTTTGACGAAGGTGAAATCAATGAATCCTTGGTGTTGTTGAGCAGTTTACTGGAAATGGGCTTGGAAGAGGAGGACTCTGTGAAATTATTTGAGAAAGACAAAGAGCCCCCAACAAATGAGGACTTCATGGAAATTCACGCACAGCAAAGAAGTGAAGTGGAACAGCCAGAAGATGAAGCAAAGACCTTTACGATCAAGAACATGCAGGAGGCCTTTGCTTGCATTGAAAAATGTCTCGCGTTGTTTGAAGAGATGGATCCGAATGCTCAATACTTTTCAAAGGTTATGTGGGCATGTCACGAAGCTTTTGCTCCTTTTAAAATAATCCTTGAAAATAAGAAGAGGAATAAAGTTCAAGGCACTCTCGACCAGTTTCTGAAATGTATCGACACTCAGAATGACTCGTGTGATGAGGGCGATCCTCAGCAATCTACGTCTGCGATGCAACCATCTCATCGTCCACCAGCCACAAAGGACAACATAAATATTGCCATTCACGTACGTTACAGCATTAAATATTATTCCTTGGTAAAATTAAAATAGAGTTGGACGTGAAACTTTCCATGGGTGAGCAGTGCATTTGCTCGAATGTTACTATAGCCATCTAGATTTCAAAAAGCGTAACTCACAAGAGCGGAGGCGTATATGAGAACAAATATGTTGTATGCGTTCGCGATGTGTTTGAAATGGGATGGTAATTACGTTCTGTCTTCTTTTATTAGTAATATTTTACTATAATATACAAGAAAGTACCATTATTTTATGAAAATGACACGTAAACAGTTCATTACTAGTGGTTTTCTTGGAGTTACTTCAAGTTTGAACGTCCAAATTCGACTTACGTCGCATCTCATAGAACCAATTAACGGTTAATTAATTAAGTATCTGAGTGCCCACCTTGATGAATACCTCTGTTTTCATTTGAACACTAGAGTACGCATGATTCTCACATGGCTACCGCTAGCCTCACTGCATCAAAAACTCAAGAATTCTGAAGGAACTAGATAAATGCCAAGTTATCAAGATGAATATTTGATCGCCTTGACTGATGCGGCCAGCACATTCCTGGAAGCTTGTATCCATACAGCTTGAACACGGCAGGCAGGGCGCAACTCATTAGTAGCGGTCCAGGAAAATAGTTTTATAAAAATTCAAAATTAGTTATAGGAATCTCAAAATTAGCGTAAAATAGTTTTATTCTTATTTTTGCTTTTTCCAGCACAAATAAGTTTGCAAAAAACAAAAAGTTACACACTTTTTACGAGAGATGGGACATTCGATTTTTCGAATCCTCGAATCTCAAAAAAGATTCGAGAAACGAATATTCGAATCTTAGTGCTATTTTCATCATTCGAATCTTTCGAATCCTAAAGTATAAATAAACACCGAATTCTTTATGTAATAACTTAGAACAGATTAGTTTCGACCGATAAAAACGTTCATTACAAATAAGGTTAAGCCTCGCTTTTACGTGCCCGCAATTTACGTTTTCCCGCCATTAACGACTTTTCCTTCAAGCCCTAATAATTTTCATATGTCCGCAAATAACATCTTCCCTTTATTTACGCTAGCAAATTTTTGAATGGTTCGCCATTTGCGTTTCACGAAACGATTTTGCCGTGATTGTCGTCCTGGTTGCATAACTGGTGGATGGACTCAATGCTCCTCCCAAAAATCCTCCAGCCAAACTTCATCCTCATACATCCTCCGAACAATCCAGTAAAATTATCACGTCCTTCTCAACCTCGATTCTTAAGTAGCTTTGATAGGATAACATTAAAGTCTCTAACACTTTCTTTTCTCATAATGTTTACCCTAACTTACTAGCATGGCTGGACTCCTGGTCCCAGTTCATCCTTATCTATATCCTTCTCTTCTATTCCCAAGTTCCCTTGCTTATTGTTAGTGTATGCAGTTATAGTTAGTTATGCAGTTCTTGTCACATATGCATTACCCCTATGCTGAATCTCTTGTAAGTTCTAGCAGCAGCTCTTCTGACTTAACACTAATGCACAGTACCATATTCCACTTCTTGCTGCTGAATAACCTTCTAACCTTTGAATACAGGGTGCCATTTCTCTCTCTCTCTCTCTCTCTCTCTCTCTGGAACCTCTCAACCTATTTACATTCACCTTTTTGCCACTTTTCTCTCACACTCTTCATACCTCTCCTAAGTCTATTGCTTGTTTCCTTAAATTTTATTTCGCCTTGCTGTGTTTAAATCTTTCTATTTCCATCATTCCTCAATATCCTCCATAGTTTGTGCCAACACCCAATGTGTCTTGACCACTCTTGTGTCTACTGCAACATACTGCTTGCTTTTCTGCATCTTTCCTCATACACCTGTAAACTAATTCCTGATATTCTCTCCGATTTACAACTACAATTTTTTCACACTGTTCCTAATCTTGGCCCAACCATATGTAATATAGTTAATATATTTCCCCGTTTTCCCCTTCATACAATGCAATACAATGTTTAACACATGAGGAATTGTCTCCTGCAAGCAGCTCGTCTATCGCTGTGAATGAGTCTTGAAGATGCGACAATATTGGAAAAAAGATATTGTTTTTAAACATGCAATTCAGTATCAGTTTAATAACTTTTTGGAAACATATCATCGCTATGCCTCCTAGAACTTTCACATGCTTTCATTTCATGCAAAAAATTTTGTGTACCATGTTTATTACTTATCTATGTTAGCTCTTCAAATCTTATTTGTATTATTGCAATAAAGAGTTGTATTTTTGAAAAATATTCTTAAATTTGTTTTTCATTGAATGCAGCTGCTGAAGTCTTTTCTTTTCTGTTATTATCAACTTTATATGTAGGATTCGAGAGATTCGAGAACCTCTTAGGATTCGGATTCGGGTTTGGATTCGAGAAAATTTAGGGTTCGTCCCACCTCTACTACCTTCCAGGGGCACAAGATATTCATAAGATATGAGCATCACACTTTGTCAAATTTAAACTGTTAAGAACAGAGCTCATTTTGATTGTACACTAACTGATAGCTCGGCAAAACAACTGATACCTTGTTCTGCTTGTCTTACATGTCTTGGTGTTTCTTAGCATTAACATGAATAAAAGTTCATTTACTTAAGGTTACCATCTAAGACTAAGTGCCTAAGTTACTTGAATGCAAGCATTGTTAAAATCACAGCATTTCCTGGTTTCGATCGATGTCAACGTTCACTGACTAAAATGGAATACTGAGAGAATGACATCTCACTGTCCACTTGGTTTGTGGGTATCCACAAGGATTACATTACAAATACTGGGTACTTTCTTTGAATGGAGGATTGCCATAATGTCTATGCCTGTGTTTTTCACATTTTCCAGCATATCCTAAACAGTTTTCCTTAATATAGCATAATGTTCTCGGAGTGCCAAGATTTTATCAATTTTATATATTAACTAGAGATGGGCCCGGTTTAGAGATTAACTAAAGATGGCCAATATTAACTAGAGATGAGCCAAATAGCAGATTTCTCAAATTTGAGCGTTAAATCATGACTCGAATATTTGAATACCTGGAATTTCGAATACATACCTCGAATAATATAATTGTAATTCATATGTTGAATGCAAATCTGCTGTTTTAATTTATTTGTGGTGTGGTGATGGAAAGGGCAAAGCTTGATAAAAAAAATTTTAATTTCAAGAGGGCTTAGAGTCTGAAATTTAATCCCAGTGATTAATTGTAAGAGTTGCAAAATAAAAGAGTTATCGCATGTCATTTCTCACATTAATTGCTCTTATATCACACTTTGGATTACTGAGCTTAGTTCACGAGAAAGAAAGCACATATTAAATTTTTTGGGAAAAATAAGTAAGGTATCGGCAAATAATACTATCGGTATCGGCCACTGGTATCGAGGTATCGGTTTGGTATCAGAAAAAGTGGTATCGGTCCAAGTCTAATTATTATAAATTTTTATGGCAACAATGTAATGATCACTTCAATTTTTGGTAATACTTGAGGACCTGATGTTAATAATATGCAGAAATGTGTGTGCACTTGTATGTGAACTACATGAATTACAACAGGTACAAACTACAACACATACAAGAAGAAATTACTCATTCCAACATTTTTAGCATGGCATAATATCCTAATCTTACAACACTTACCTCGCGGAGAACCTGTAGAATTTCTTCCACATGGGGAGTCCTCACGCACATGTGGTATGAAAGTGTATTCGGCTCATTCCCCCTGGAAAGATAAAACAGAAGAGTGGTTACTCAAAGAATAGACCCAAATAGAATATTGTATCATAGTTAGGCAGTAGGTAGCTAACCACTTTTTGACCATAACTAGCACACTATGTATTTATTTCTGAAATAAGCCTAACTAAACCCACAGCCTACGCATAATGTGAATTTAACTAACATGCACAATCACCATGAAGACGGCAACAGGAAGTCAGTTAGTAATCAATTAAGTTAGTAAGTAACTGCTAGGAAAACAACTGTAGCTTGATTATACAGCATAAACTCTGTGCTACACCCTTACATTACATGAAATTACATTGGGAATTTAAATCGTCGCATGCTCAAATCTCTCAAATAATGCCTCTTTTGTCGAATCTTTGAATCCATTAAATTTCACCTCAAATCCAAATTCTTAAAAGTGTAATTGCAGTCAAGGACGAAAAAAGGAATTGCATATTTGTTGTACAGTGATATCCATAGTAAAAAAGCTATAAAAGATCTCAGGAGAGCCGTTCCTTGCCTAAAGTTAGGGCCTGAAAGAAAACTACAATGAGAGGTAGGAGTCTTGCGTTTTTCTTCAAACTGTAGATCAGGTGTTTCAGATAATGTTCAATATGATGAAAAAAAATGGCATTAAAAAAAGGGACAAGCAGAGGCTTTGTTAATGCAAATATTGCACCATCAAACTTCTAACATATTGCAAAAGTGTGGAATCACATTGTGCATAATGCATTTTCCACTGTATCACAAGAAGTAGGTTTAATGCAAAACATTTTATGAATGTGAAATGGTTTTATGTTATGGATGAAAGAAGTGTTACTCCATATGTGTTATTTGTACAAACTTTTTAAAAACCTACCACAAATGTCTCGACAGCGTTGGAACTTCCAAGAAATTGTGGCTAAAAGACGGTATGCATTAATACTGAAAGTTCAAATAGAACTTACAGTAAACAAATGGAATTTAAGATAAAAATGCTAATTTTTTATTTTAAATACTTAATAAAAATATGTAACAGAATCTGCCAAAATACTGGTTGTATTTATGAAATAAATATTTCCACTCATTAATAGGCATTTATAGCCATGAATGCCCAGCATTCTATAAATAAGACAGTCGATTATACATGCATGGTAAAAATTATTGCAAAAAAATAGAAGACACTTTATCCTTTACAGAAAATTATCACCGAGCTAGTGTTAAAAATACTGGTGTCAGTGATTTTCAGTATTTCAATCACTGGCCATCAGTACTGAAAATACTGAAATCAGTAATTTTATCACTGGACGAGTAATTTTATTGCTGGTCATGAGTATTGAAAATTCTGGCATTAGTGATTTTTATACTGGGCAAGTTACCTATTCCATTACTGGCCACCAGTATAAAAATACTGGCAAGTGATTTTAAGTAATTTTATCACTGGAAGTCATTTTATTATTGGCTACCATATTAAAAATAAGTACTAGTGATTCTTACTGATTTTCTCACTTCACTTAGCTGGTTATGTCTACTACCCTCTTACCATTTGTTCGAATTCAATATCAGAGCTACCCCTCATGGACTCTTTCATCTGCACTGCCACATACCCATCCTATACCCATCAATGCAGTAGTCCCCACACTCTCCTTCTATGTATGAGGTAAGATGAAAGGAGACAGAGGACAGGTGGAGTGATGTGTTACAAGGTAATATATGGCGGTGGGGTCAATAAGGGGTAGCTCTGGTATTGCGTAGGAACTGGGTAACAGGGTACTAGGCATAGATCAGGTAAGCAATAGGATTCTGCAGGTGGTAATAGACATGACGTCCATACATCCCTCACTAACTTTGTGGTGGTCCAGGTGCATAAGCTGACTAACAATCATAAGGAAGAGGAAGTAGATAGGATACACGAGCAGCTACACAAAATAATCAGGAAAACCCCATCTAGGAAAATTCTAGCGATTATGAGGGACTAGAACATGCCAGTAGGGGAAGGGAGGGAATATTTAAGAGAGTTGATGAGAGGAACGTTGTGTCAGAGTATAAAGAAAATGCAAGCCAAGAGTCTGAAATGGAGCGTAGAGCTTCACGGGACTGAAACATGGACGTTACAGAAGGAGATTGAGAATATGCTTGAGGAGTTTTCGATGTGGGTATGGAGGAGAATGGAAAAGGTTAGATGGACAGAGAGGAAAAGGAAGATATGGCGGGTGAGGAAATTGGCGAGAGGGGATGAGGCGGAGGGTGTGGATGGAGCGTGTATGATGAGGGGAGAGGGGATGCAGAGGACCATGTAGAGGGGAGGATGGGGATAGAGCAAAGCTGGTGAGTTTCTTCCTTACTATTTACAAAACATTTACACTGTTCATAAAATATGTGCAGCTGGATTTCCTGCTCACAAATTACAGTGCAACCTCTTTAAAACGAGACCTCACGGTGCCCGAGAAAACCCTCGCTATTGTGAAGTATCGTCTTACCGAGGTTGGTGTAAATGATCGCCATCAAACCTATTGTCAACAATTTTCTAGGAATCGCGTTGGTCTGGTGGCGGAAGTATTTCCATCCAGAGAGTCTGAGCACAAATCCCGAAAGAAGGGGAAAGTTTTTGCAGTAATTCATATCCCTACTTAATTTACCAACTAACCATTACCATCAAAAAGCACCATAACTGCTCCAAAAAATACAAGAAGACTCGAATTGCTGACCATTTTCCCAAATGCGCAACTGATCAAGCTACTCTTTTCTAATGCTCATTCCATCTTCTAATGTTCATTCCATAATTTGGATTAAATTCGCCAAATTTAAACCATAACTGATAAATCAAAATTGTGTCACCTTTATTACTAGCCTTTACTCTTTCCCTTGGTTGGTTTTAATTTTTATGATCAGTATATTCACGTTCTTCATGACATTTTGTGGGAGCCATTTGGAATAACGCATCGCATTCGTTTCAGCAGACGAAAAGAGACTGTGGAAGTGGTGGAAGGGATCCTGCCTTGGAGGGTATTTTCTTCCATCTGATGTATTTCCACATTTAAAAACAATCTGCTTTACCATGGACAACAATTTTATTGAAATAGCAGTTGTATCACAATAAGTTCTCTTTAAAGATTTAGCTACGCCCTAGACGGACTTACAGTAATACACAGTCAGGTGTATATGCACGACAGTAGTATCATACAGAGGACTGAAAAAATGGGTCTGATGAAGAGCCCTCCTATACCAACAAATGTGTTAAGTACTAATTTAAATACTTGCTCATTAACGGCAGCAAAACAGAAAGGAATATAAACGCATTGAAAGTTAAGATAAGAGCACAATTCCTTTGGCACCACGTTCATCACATTACATCAAGTATAAGTAACAAATAATAATTTTCTAACTTCAATAATCTCATACATTATAAAATTAACTCACGAAAATGTCCAACAGTGATAAACATAGAGTGAAATAAAATATAAGAAGAAATTTAGGAGACAATTGAGTAGCTTGCCGTTTTTCCCTTCCGACAGTGTTTTGTGTTTTTGGGTGTCCATCTTGGGAATGCTCTCAACTCACAGACGTGCGAGTGTACTCTCGACCGCCTGAGAAACAAAAGAAGATCAAATACGTATTCGCAACTGCTAATACTGCAGTATTTACAGCAATATTAACAATAAATTAATCAGATGGTTATTTGTGACCTGCAGTTGATACGCAACACTTCATATTAATTGCGTTGCTAAAAGATTGCAAGCTATGGCAGAGTTTGGCCACTTTTGGTGTTTGTTTGCTGGTGACGGCAACTCTCGCAATGGCGGGGGCCAACACCAAAAGGGTCTCGTAAAAACTGTATTTTTTTACACGACTATCATAGGGTCAATTGACGGTGCCCCTGCAACCTCTTGTAATGGCGGGGGTCTCGCAATAGTCCATACTCTTACTAGTGCGGTTCCAACTGTATAACAAAAAATACATTAATATAGTACAGATTCTGCCCATGCAGTAATCCTGTAATTTAGGTACCTCTAAACTTCAAAATTTTCAGTAAATCTCACATTTATTCCGCCATATACACCTTTATTGTAAACACTGAAAAGTCTAACTGTAGTGAAGAACCTGCCGAAAAAGTGGAGAGACAATTTGGCTGTTATAAAGCTTAAAAGCATTCCTTTGTTAATACAGTAGAAACTCGAAATTACGATCCTCAATATTATGATATTTTGATATTACGAAGCAAAATCTTCTGTCCCAACGATAAGGGTATCTAAATACATGTAACAATACTCGATATTATGAAATAACGACGTTTTGAAATTACAAATCTCGGGTCTTGGTCCCGACATGAAAAAGTTACTCGTTTTTACCAATAATGATGGATCATGGCAGCATTTTTCAGATGCTCTTTGCCAGAGTAAGTCTCCTAATCATTCATCGTCAGCATGCATAGTATGCATTAGGACGACTTTCATCATAGGTGAAGTAGTACAAAAAATATATCACCAATACAACTAAAAATACATTTGCTTTGACAGCAACGAGTAACAGAAAATGTAAATTTCTCAAGTACTGATATACTCGCCCACGGGAAGCTAATAGCTACAACCAGCATTTTCCTCATATTATCCATGTCATTTTTGCTACCTGTTTTCCCCAAACATAAATCCATGGGGGGAATTTCTAGTACAGTAATTGTTTACTGTGCACGTGCGCTCAAAAATGTTTTCACAGACATCGGAAGAGATACTATTGCTTTCGGGCAATAAACAGTCATGCACATCACACATGGAAGCATTTTTCTCCCTACATGCTTCAGGCTGATTACCCAACCTTACTCCATGGCCACATTATTCCAGCTGACAATACTCATCATCGAAAGAATCTGGTTTCATTTACCATCCTCATTGAGCGTGTAACGTTCACTTTCTTGAACCACTCTTAGCTTGCCTTTCACGGCCGGCTTTGCGTTGATATGACCTCCCATAGCCCCTTCATTCCTTTAGCCAGGCGTGAGGGTTTTGGGAAAGATAAGAGCTTCCCCTCCTTCTCCTTAAACCCCCCTCTCCAACTTCCCCTTCCTCTCCCCCCCCCCTCTGGATAGGTCGGCCGGCTGGCCATGATAAACAGGTTTAGTTGAGGAGTCAGCTAGTGTGCGAGTGTCTGGCTCTGTCGTTGAAGCTCGAAGGAGTCGGTTGTCCGAAAGAGCGTTGCCGTTAGGCTGCGAACTTACGCCCGAAGGATTTGAGGCTGTGCCCCTACAGCTCTTCGGTGAGTTAGCATCAGTCTATTTGCTATCACTCATCACTGCATTGAGTGTTTCTGTCTGGCTGGTCGCTGAGGGAGTGGGTCCCTCCCTTTCTCTTGGTCTTTCCACAGGGCGGTTCCCGCTGGGCCGCATGGACCCAGAACGGCTCTCGCTGAGCCGCAGGTGCAGTTTTGGCACGGGATTTGAACAGACTCAAGAGTTTCCATGGGACTGAAAGCGGGATCGAGCATGCGTCGCCGCCAAGTCCACAAGTCTACGTCAAGTCTGGATCTGTGTCTCTGGTAGACTATTGTAGCCAGAGGAAGAAGAGCTGATTTTATTGTGTCATGGTTTATACCAATTGGCAGTGTTAATGTCATTATTTCATGGTTCAAGCGTTTCGATGTAATCATCAAGGAAGGATATCTTCTTCGTAACTTAACATTGCCCTTCCCTTCTTCCATCACCAACAGCCAAGAAAATTTTTAAAAAATCTGAGTTTGCTTAGATCATATGATCACTTAGTTTGTCGCATTAATTCTATATGATGTTTATTTCTGGGCGCATGCATAATCAACAGTAAAAAAACATTCATATGCCAATGCATATTTAGGTCGTATAATATTATATATTTCTCGCCTTTCTATCCTACCCAGCAATCGAAAAAATATCCTTAAAGATATCCTCTCAGCTGTGATCCTCCGCAGTGACAAGGAATCTGGTGAGGCTTTTGTAGCCTAATCCTTGTTAGAGATACACATAAGACTAGATGATAAGTAGAACCATCCCTTGAAATACTCTAATTCACGTCGTCGGAGAGGGAGTAGAAAACCTCATCAGAATTCTAGTCCAATCGGAGGCACTTTCATCTCTCCCTTGCGTTATCGCACAACACACCCCGGAGATTATCAGGGGTGGGAGTGAGTTGGTACCCAGCCAGTTCGGAAGCAGGACACGAATTGACCGGGATCTTTGGTTAGGGGTGTTGATGCAGAAGGCTCAGTGTGTTAACACGGTCAAGGACGTGGAACCCTCACAGTTAAAGAGAAAAGGAACAATGTTGGAAGAGAAGGAGAAAATGATCCCCGAAATTGAATCAAAAAAGTTATGTAGAAGTGCTGTCGCAGAAAAGTTTGGTCATTCTGTCGCCAGAAGAGCTGACAACTATTTTATAATAATAAGCATTTGTTCATCGTATTTCTTCTTGAATTATTGATTTCCTTTTCACATTGCTGTAAATTCTCGGAAATTAAGGGAAAGCGAAATGGAAATTCCCACCCATTCCCATCTTCTTTTCTCCCCTGGTAGCCCCACCAAGAAAATTCCCCCAGTTTTCCATCTCCTTTGCTCCAACACTTCGACTTTTTCTCCCCCACTACCTTTCATTCACATTTGCAGGGAACCCAGCAAAGGCTTCCCTCTCACACTGGTCATCTCACCTCAAGTGACCCTTCATTTCACCACCCACAGGTGGGCTAGAGTCACCCCCTCCCTCCCATGAGGTCCCCAGTGCTGGCCCTCAAGGAGATAGGGCCCCTTCGTGAGCCACGTCACTCCCTCCCTCCTGCAGTGTCCCCTGCTGGCTCAGCAGACTTCACATGCACACTTTTGGGCTCCTGAAGTGCCCCTTTGCCCAAGGAATAGGTGTGTAACATGCTCAAATATTGTTTTGTGGGTAAATCTTGATTCATGATAAATGAGCCTACTCTTCAGGTTTGGACCTCCCTCTTGTGTGTTGTCTTCCCTCTCCGCAGTCATAGCCTCTTGAGGTAGAGCAGGTGGAAGATAAGATGTGACTACGAAGCATACGGATATGATTCTTTCGATGTTCATTTCCTGCGCACATCCCTTGGCCTTGAATCCCAGCTGGATCAAACTCCCAAATAACGTAAGATACTCCGAGACCATGGGACTCGTAGCTGTTTTTGTAAGGGTGAACGGAGTGATCCCCTCAGTGACGGGTGACGATGTATTACTTCCGATTCCGTCTTCGTGTTTGGTAGGAACTGGAGCTGCAATGCTTCCAAAATCTACTTTTGGAAGGAGGAAAGCATAAAGATGACTTTTAAAGCTCTTCTTTCAGAGCCTTCATCTCGGAAATAACCTTGCAGGGATGGTTATGACTGTTATTTCTCAAAATCAATGGGCATATCAATATATGTACATAATACACAATTGACAAAGCATCCGTGGGAGAATCTTTTTACTGTTTTAGCTTAACTTAAGTCTAATCTATAATGTCTGATGCGGAGCATATGGTTTTCTTTTAGCGGCAATTTATTCCTCTAAATTCTCTATCCGGAGCAGCATCTAGTTGCAAATGATCCCCCAAATTGCACACTTCCATAGCGTAAGCATACATCAATACTAGCTTTAAAATATGAATACATTGCCCATGCATAAGTTACAAGTTTTTCAGTAGAGTTAAAAGTAATATAAAAAATGTGCTAATGAAGCTTTGTAGGCCTAGTCCAAACTGCACAAAAATTTTGCAAAGACGCTTGATTGCCTCTGACTCATTTTGAAAAGGGAACAAATTAGCTATGTTTAACTTAATGAACCGTGTTGACATGAATACAAATTTATAGATACATTCATGAATTATAACCTCGTAAATCATGCAAGTACGTAGCGGGAGTGTATATATTCCAGGAAACAAAAAAATAGCTTCATCGTGATGTTGGTCAAGGATACTCATCCATACGATATTTGATATTACAAATTGTTGATTTTTCCGGTCCCGTTCACTTCGTAATATCAAGTTTCTACTGTAGTATGAATATGGGAAGTAAAATTCTAAGTGTATGCCTTTAAAATATTAAGTTTTAATTTTCAGTGACAAAATTCCAAGCATGATCAATCCAAATAAAGTTTAAGAAACGAAAAAGAACTTCTTTAAGTTCTTTTTCGTTTCTTAAACCGGTACCGGTACGAAAAAGAACTTCTTTAAGTTTCTTAAACTTGATTGATCATGCTTGGAATTTTGTCACTGAAAATTAAAACTTAATATTTTAAAGGCATACACTTAGAATTTTACTTCCCATATTCATACTACAGTAGAAACTCGATATTACGAAGTCAACGGGACCATTTAAAAAGAACACTATACATATAAACCATAAATAACAAGTTTGGTGCCCATGTGTAACTTTAACATGAATATTCATTTCATAGTTCGCTGTTATCGGAAAGCTATCAACCATATCGAATAGACTATAATCAATGCAATTGCAAGCAAGAATGATTTTGACCACTTCGAAATTCAAAATGGCAGTCATCATGGTAATAAGCGAGAAACATGAGAAAGAATAATCTCCTCAAATAATTACGTTTTCTTGTAATTTATGATCATAGAAGCTTACTTTTAAATTCTAATGGACGATTAAGTCACAGTGAGTAAATGATTGTTAACACAAGCAATTGTGTCGAAGGAAATTCACGAATTTGTCATTCTTTTCATCTGCCTTCCATGCTGACTTTTTGAATAACTGCAACAGGAATTGATGGTATTTATCACTTTTCAGGCACAAAAAGTCATAAAATAAATTGGGACATTAGGAATGCGCTGAGAATTCAGATCATCATTCAACTACATGATAATCGTGAAAATGTTTTGTGTTATGAAATCGCAGTGATAGCTTCTGATGATATTTCACTGAACTCCCAGTTGAAAAAATATATTTTCTATTTTTAGAGGAGCGTTGCTCTATTTAAAGACACCTGGTTACTGAATACTCAGGTCAACAGTTTAAAATTAAATGTTCTGCAAAAGGCAAGCTCGATAACAGCTTTTGATTCTCCTCATGCCATGTGGCTTGATATTGGTGATAGTCGCATTGGCTGTTCTTGAGGTAATGCCTCACATTTGGAATCTTGTGTTACAAAGGCAAGTGAATGCAGAATTGCACAGCCTCAGAATTGAGTATGCTGCATACTTACATTTTTATCCATTATTTTAATTGCTAACAGGTATGTATACCAAAGCTCAATATTAATTAACTATCTAATAGTAACATTACTGCCCATTTTTTAAATCACTGCCCAGTATATTGAAATCTCTGCTCAATATTAAAATCACTGCTCAGTATTGAAATCATTGCTCAGTATTGAAATCACTGCTCAGTATTGAAATCACTGCTCAGTAATAAAATTAGAATTGGACCGGTACCGATAGTGAGTATCAGGTATCGGCCATTTTCCGATACTTCGATACTTTCAAGTATTCGTTTTTTTTCAGATACTTTTATTCAAAAGATTCATTTGGTGAAAATCATCTAAAACCATATCATTTTGAAATCCCACTAATTTCAACTGACTTACCATGTGTTTGTCGTGTGCCTCCAATGATGCATACTTACAGAGAAAACCCATTTTCGCAAATTGACTAGAATAACTTAAATGAATATAAGTAAATATTTGAAAATTTTCATGTCATGGAAAAAGTACGATTCATATTCTATCAAAATTTGCTTTCATTTATGCTTTTCATATTGTTATTACAATATCCAAAGTGACGCTGGCGTCTGCAAGTTTTTGGGATATCAAGCCTCAAAGTTGGATCTGTATATACTTTTTGCGTGAATAGGATTCACAAAATATGTCATTTGGTCATATAGTCATCATTAGTTATTGAGTGCTCATGAAGGCAAAATATCATACGTATTTTTTGGGAGGCGTAATACTTGAAAATGAAGCATTGTTTCAATAAATTAACACCAGCAATGAACTAACTTGATGGCACTCACATTGTTCCCCTGGAAGTTATGGAACTCACACATACGTCTTCAACAAAACCCGAGACGGCCTAACCTGTACAGCAAGTTTTCCTAATAACCTTGTTCAGGATTCAGGTCACTATAAAAATGTGCTAACGAGAGTCCACTGTATTTGGGTGTACCAGCAGGTTTAGTTTCCTGAGCAAACTTTTTCAGAGACTGGTGCTATGGTCCAGATAGAAGAACCCTCTTAAGTGCTGAGCATGTTCAGCAGCCCTGTCAATAATATGCCAATGAGCAATACATTCAAATATTACCTGCTGAGCATTCTCAGCAGCTCTTATTTCTTAAAAAGAATTTTCAGTAGTTACAAATGCAAGAGGGCTTAAGAGTCTGAAATCTAATTCCAGTGATAATTGTAAGAGTAGGAAAATAAAAGAGTTGTCACAGTGTCATTTCTCTCAATAATTAGGTACTCTTTTATAACACTTTTGATTACTGAGTTAACTTCACGAGAAGGAAAGCACTTATCAAATTTATCAAATTTTTTTAGAAAAATAAGAAAGGCATTGGCAAATAATACTATCGGTATTGGCCACTGGTATCGAGGTATCGATTTGGTATCGGAAAAAGTGGTATGAGTACAAGTCTAATCAAAATCACTGCTCAGTATTGAAACTAGGGATGTGTCGATCCTCGATACCTATTCTCTATACTACCGATTCTTGAGGATTCGTATCGTACCGTACTCCTAAATTCAATGCCAATACCGTCGATACTAGGGATGGTTGGATTGGATCCATGGTGTCCAAGGATCCACCAGTCTATCATTTTACTCGGATCCGGATAAAAAGACAGAGTACAATCGGATCCAGATCGTACATTTTAAATATTCCTGGCTTATCTATCGATCTTATCGATTATAATCGATCGATCCTTGCTTATCACGAATTAGATGAAAATTTCCACATACAACTAGAAGCTAATTAAAGAAATATGACTTTTTTCCACCATTACCGCGGCATTGTGAGAAAAAAATATGCATAATGTCACAGGGGTAGCCTGCATTCTCCAGGATCAGGCGGACATCGACAGCTAAAGGACATCGTGTACTAAGGCACGTTCCATCCCTATCTTAGTTTGATATTTTCTTTCAGTTAAATATTGCCATTCAATTTAAAGCCCTTACATCTGAATACTCACTTTTTTATACTTTTATTGTTTAAATTAGATTTACGAATGCATCACTCAAAAATTAGGGATGCTTGGGTTGGATCCAAAGACCTATGATCTTTCATTTCATTCGCTTCTGAAATCATATCCGAATACTATAATATCGTATAAGGATGTAAATGTAAATTGGAGGGGTGGGCAGGGGCCTTCTGGAGCCCCCCTGGCACTTAGACCTCTTTAGATCCATTGTGCCAACCCACATTTAACCTGCCCACCACTTGCAGACAGGGGACAAGAACACCACGGTAGAGGTATGGAAGGGGGACACCCATCCAACCTCCGTCCGGGCCCAATGTTGCTTAACTTCGGTGATCTATTGGGAACCGGTGTATCAACGTGGCTAGGCCCTTGCCCATCGTATAAGGATAGAAAATTTTTAAATTCTGCAGCTTAATGAACAATGCTGCCCCGCGAATGGAATTTAGGTACGGTAGATACTGACAAGGAGAGGATTGGTAACTCGGGTTACGAAATGAGATGAAAATTTTTCCGTTCTCCTAGAGCAAAATAAAGAAATACATGTCTTGGCTTTTTCCCCTCCTCCACAGGCCCGGATGAGCGGGAAAAAATAAAGCAGAATGTCACTTGGGTCGCCTACATTCGCCAGACTCCCATGAACCGATGATTATGAAGTTTTTTAAAATGTGAGCCAGTGTTCTGCCGTTCACACGTTTGATCCTTAACACTGCCTAATAATACCATCATGCTGTATTCCTAGAGTAAGGCAAGCAGGCAATTAAAAAAAGTAGATTATCAGAAATTTCCTGTCAATACATAAGTCAACAAAGTAAAAAAAAATACTAAAATTTGGCATTACGAAAGTAATTGGAAAAATATTTTATTACAGAATTAAAACCATGGAAACAGCACGTTAACTTTGCAATGTATGTAATCGAATATAATTTGGGCATTAAGGCTGTTCTATACCAAACCAATATCTCTTGAGTAACCGTCACGGGGGTTAGTTCCGAGAGCCACCGCTTCAGTTTCAGTGGGATGGGTAACTTTACTGGGAGGAGGGGGTCATCTTTGAGGGGTGTTTGGGGAGTGGCTTATTTAGTCAGTCACCAATGACTGACCACCTGTCCAGATGTTCCTTATCGCTTATTGTGTCACACATCGTCACTCGATCCCTTGGAGGAAGGCCGAGGGAATCTTTGTTTACGAGTGATTCATTCGTATTCCTCATCTTAGCTATCCGCTTATCTTTGCTACTCACCTAACACAAACGTAACTTGTCTATAAGTGGGATTTGATTTAGTCCACCCTCGCTACCAGTTAAAATATCCGGGGCTATTTATTTTCAGTAAAGAAGTAAAATGCTTCTCGTGACTTCGACCTAATTCCTTTATTGCAAGATTTTTCCAATACGAGTGTAACTCCATCTAAAGTTTGTCCAGAAATTAAAATGGGATCGAGAAAAAACTAAAACAAAACGTCATTGTAAGTGTGAACTGGAGCAAAAATTTTTATGGACTACGGTAAATTATATTTATTCGATAGATGAAAAGTCCAAAGAGAGAATCTTAAAAAAGAAAATTGAGTATCAGTAATTCAATGAAATAAAACTGACTGACTGATGGCTCTTTACCCTAGGGTGACTTTATTTCATAGTATGCCAAAAGCTGGCTTATTCTGTGTGTCATTTTAATCCCGGAACCGACTAGGATCTTTAATTGAGGCGCTCGGGGCTAGATAATGGTAAGCCACATTTAGGAAATTTTACAGGAGAGACATCTGAAGGTTCGAAAAATTTCGTAAATTAGGTGTTGTGTCTTGGTGCAATACATAAAACAGGGTGTGTACTTTCATCTCTTGATCTCTTCAAATAATACTCTGCCAGTGGCTTCCCATCCTCTAGCAGATAAGAAAGGCGTACAAATCTTAATATTTCTCAGTGTGTGGCTTGCCATTATCTAGCCTCGAGTGCCTCAATTATTCATTAAAATATTATTTGGTCTATGGAAATTGTCAAATGGATTGTTTTTATTTAAGGCTGCACATTCCATAGCTGTGTTTCACTGTTTTCTATCGTTTTGTAGTATTTCATACTTTGATTTGTTATTATTTTTTCTAGTGAGTCAATTTTAGCTTTTTCGTATACTGTGTCATTTGCGGTCCATTATTTAATTCGAAGCATGTTTCTTAGCGTCCTTCGGTCCATCGCCTTAATATTGTCTATCTTGTTTCTGTGGAGTTTGCTTTCTTGGCAATTTCTCTCCACCTCTTACAGTAATTTCGCAGCAAGTGGTTGGTGCAATCTATTTTAATGACAGGGAGATCAACGCCGTAAGGAAGAAGTTCGGCCAATTTCTTGGTAGCACTGCTGTCGCCATTCCCTACGAATGAAATGGAAATTTTATCGTATTTGCGTGAAGAAAGATAAAACTTATTACACAACACCCATGTATAAGATTCATGACAAGCACATCATATTATATCGCCTATAAGCCGGTGGTACTTCAAATTGTGCATCTCTACTCTTGTTTTAAATCCCTCGACAATTATGTTGGCTTCCATTTCCGTTGAGGACTTATCCCAATTCTTGAAGCTCATATGCTGTTTGAGCTGTGTTTTCATAGTTCTGCATTTTGCACATATACTGCAGCATTTGCAGCTATATTGCAAGTTTTCCCAGAGTTAACAGAGAAGTGAAACAGTGTCTTATATCAAACATTCTTCTTCCAGAAGGCTCATAAGCTGTCCCCTTCCCTTGTCTATGCAGTAGTATCACTAGAATGCAAACAGGAATTTACGTTTGTAAATTGGCCTTTCAAAAGTTATTGAACCGCAGTGCCCTAATGACATTTCAGAGGTACGAAGTGTCTCCGATATTTTTTTGAAGTATACAAGAAAAACTAAACTGTAGTCCTACGAAATTGTTGATTATATTTGTAAGATTCGGAATTTTTTCCATTTCGGACGTAAACGTAAAATACGCTTCCATTTAGCACTACTTACATAAAGAAGATTGATGCTTGAAGGGGTCAACCCCCTATCCTTTTATCCAATATGTGTTAGAAGCAATTTTTTCCGATCCTAAATAGTACAATAGTTTGCACGAGTAATCCAGTTACTGCAGATTCATTCTAATGCATTAAAGAGGAAAAATTTCACCTCGTATTTCCAGTAAATGGTTACTCGGTCGGACCAGGTGACCATTATTCTGCGTTTTACTGTCAGCTTATTGAACACAAGCTCCCCATTTTAACTATTTTACCTCAATTCACTTTCGAGAATAAGGTCCCTGGGGCCCCGAAATTCCCAGGCGATACAGAGGGGGCCCCGAAACTTTTTCCAAAAGATTTTATCGTTCTGATTTTAACTGGGCATGATAATCCAGATTAAACTGCTTATATTTCATGTACTAAGTGAAAAGTAACATCTCTATTTTGTCTTCTCTTCACATTTCCCAAGTACTTTTTTTATAAATCCTAGATTTCTCTTCGCTCGGCCGCATATTTCCCGGATGTATCTTCCCCACGATACATCTTTAGTGATTGTTACACCTAAATACCTTAGGGTTTCAACGCTTTCGATCTTCGTGTTATTAATTTTATAGGATCTCTATATAGAAATATTCCTTCTCCAAAAATTGATTGCTACACACTTTTTAAGGCTAAGTTCTAACTGCCATTTGTCGCACCATGTCTTGAATTATATGTAAATATATTCATCCTCCAAAAATTGATTGCTACACACTTTTTAAGGCTAAGTCTAACTGCCATTTGTTGCACCATGTCTTGATTATATGTAAATCCTTGCTAAGCGATTTCTTGTCTTCTTCTTCTTTTGATGTACCCCTACGCACTACAGAATCATCTGCAAAAAGTCTAAGCGGAAAACTAACTACGCTACCCTGGGGAACTCCTGATGTGACTTTGATTGTATCCAACATGATACCATCTATGACAACCCTCTGCTCTCGCCACAATTTCCTTGCTAATGCTCTCGATTTTTTATAGTTTTGAACTAACTCATTTTTTCCTCTACCGATAGACCCTGTCCTTCATTTTTCATCCCAGCGTGACATACCCTACCTCGCTTTAGTGATTCCCTAACCTCTGCGTTATACCACCTATGCTCTGTATTATCAGTTTACTTGGTATATATTTATTAACTGCTTTACTGGATACATCAAGAAATTCTCTCCACGAATCCTCTATAGCTAATCCTTTGCTTTGTTCGCTAAATACATAAAACGATTCACTTTATTCCTCTTTCATACCGTCGTTAATTAGCCTTGCCAAATAAGTATACCCTCCTCCTTGGTTTATAATGTTTTACAACGCCTGCATTAAATTTCGCATGCACTATTTTATGATCACTAATTCCTGTCTGTAGCTACATTTAGAACTCATTCGGGTATATATGTTGCGAATAAGTCTAGAATGTTGTTTCCCCTAGTTGGTTCTTTTACTTGTTGTTGTAAAGTTTCATCGTACCGATGGACTGAAAAGCATACGATTTAACACCCATTTTTAAAAGTGGTGATAGGGAGCAGCCATATAACTACAGACCTATATCCCTCACATCCATTTCATACAAGGTCCTGGAACATATAATTGTCAGTTCAGTCATGGGACACCTAGATAGCCAGAATTTATTGTCCAATGTTCAGCATGGCTTCCGGAAGAGTAAATCATGTGTAACTCAACTTGCTCTCTTTTCTCACGATATTTTAGTTTCTCGCGAAAATAATATTCCAGTGGATGCTATATTTCTCGATTTCAAAAAAGCTTTCGAGAAGGTGTCTCATAGCGAACTAATCTTGAAATTAAAATATTATGGCATAGACAGTAACATGAAATCATGGATAAATGATTTCCTGCATGATCGGGTGCAAAGGGTTGTTTTGGAAGGTGTTACCTCAGCGGCAATTAAAGTCACTTCGGGTGTCCCACAAGGTAGTGTGATAGGTAGGGACATGACATTTTCGCGAAACGTTTTTTGCGACAGGATTCACGAAATAAGCGACTTTTTGGGTTTAATCGCGAAATAACCGTGTCTTCTTCGAAACGCGATTTTTTAAACGAAATTTGAGATATTTTGCAAATGCCGAATTTTTGTAGCATGAAATATTTTCTTTAGTGATGACCGGATCAGATCTTTCATTTTACACGGTTCCGGATTTGCCTTACCCTAGGATTAGCATTACCTTAGCATTACCCTAGGAATACAGCCGTGCTGTATTCCTAGGGTAATGCTAGTAGGCTGTTAAAAAAAGTAAGTTATCAGAAATTTCATGCCAAATTATAAGTAAAAAAAATAATTAAATTAGGCGAAAGGAAATGATTGGAAAAAATTTATATTACAGAATTAAATTGTGGAATCATTACGTTAATTTTACAGTGTATTTTTGAGTGACGCATTTGTAAATCGAGTTGAAGCGATATAAGTACAAAAAAGTCAGTATCCACACACAAAGGTTGGAAATGAAGGATGATAAGGTTTTTTATTCAATGGTTGAAAGAAAAATTTTAAACAGCGTAAGAATCGAACTTCATTACCTGCAGTCCACTACTCCACTCTGTTATTGTTTTTACCATTATCTCATTAATTTGCCTCTAACTTAATTTTGCCTACTGTGTTTTTTACGTTGCGTAGGGTAGCCATAACTTCTATATTGGATCTCAAATGTATGTAATTAACTGTTTGTTCACATTGGTATGAAGTATTTATTAATAATATTAAAAAAAACCCTTCCTTTAAGACTCCTTTTTCCCAACATTAAACACAGCTTTCAACTTTTTAAAACGATTTTATTTACCGCATTTGTCATTTTAAACACCGCTTTTTGATCGTTTTTATTTACCATTTTTCGGTGTCCCGAGTGATAGGTCCACTCCTGTTCCTTCTGTACATAAATGATATCAATAAGGTGGTCAAAAGTAAGCTTCGTCTATTTGCCGATGACACTGTAGTGTACAGGGAAATTCTATGCCCAAACGATAAAGAATATTTAAATGATGACCTACAAGTAATTGACGATTGGTGTGATACATGGCACTTAGAACTAAAATTCAATAATTGTCTCTTAATGAATTTTTGGAAAAAGAATAGCTCTCCTCTTAGCACTTGAATTGAAGAAGATCTTAGCAGATTGAAATCTGGACTTAATATCTTAAACAAATTCCAAGACATATTTTCAGCGATGATGTTAAAAATATTTTGTGAACCCCAACTTACTATGGTAGACCGGACCATATTCACGAAATTAGAGAAAATGATTGCCAAACTGACAGATTCAAAATGTCCTTTTTTCTACGTACATTGACGGAATGAATACATATGAATAACGGAAAATATATTCAATATGAGTGTAGCAATGGATAACATAACTGCATGTTGATATAAGGACTTGAAGCTAACCCAACTAACAGCATGTTTTTGCATGTTTGCTTTGCTATTTTTATCTTTTTTTAAATAGTGAAGTTTAGAACATTATACAAATACTAATCCTTTTTTATGCATGATATGTAGTGCATGCTTGGTGAGAATTCACCCCCTACCACACACCTTTATGGTGGCTTGCAGGGTATTATGTAGGAGTAGATATAAAGAATGTGACGTAAAGGTGTTCAACAGTGATCCACAGAGTTACTTATCCTTAACTCCTGTTATAAAACTACACGTATTGCAGTCTATCGAAGTGAGATTGAAGCCTACTATTATTCCTCTATATTTGTTCCGAGAAATCAATGCACGTATTTCTGACTCTAGTTCCATTATAGAATTGATGTCTGCATCCAGTGGCCTGTAATATGCACCTACAAATATCTTTTTTGCGTCACTACTGTTATTTTTAACGGAACACCAAATACTTACTACTTTTCGCTCTGAAATAAGTTTTCATCTACTGACATACGGGTCCTTCACAGCTATAAATAATACTCCTCCGTTTCTGCTTACTGTATCCTTTCTGTATACGGTAAAACACATTGGGAATACTTCATAATCTGATATATTCTTCGAAAGCCATCTTTCTGTGCGTACGATTATATCAGCATCAGTACTTTTTATGAGGTGGTGAAGTTTGGCTACTTTATTTCATAAACTATGGCGATTCACTACTATCACTGAAATTATTTCTCCCAATCTATTTCTCTCTTGGTGCTCTTTTTCAGCTAAAATTTTCCCCGATAATTATTTTACCGACCCACTATTTAATCTACCAATCTGATATGTATGTATCTGTAGTAATCTGATATGTATGCATGATTTGAACTTCCGTTCTGGGGCTGGTCAAATTAACTGCTTCATGACAAGATAAACAGTGAGCTTAACCCGGTAACGCCTGAAAAAAAATATTTCTTGGAATTCAGTGATAAACTAATATTTCAATTAACATTATTTTCTGATTTTAACGTGCAACTTTTATTCTTAAAACATTGGTAGTTATGGAGATACAGCCTGGTACCAAACGGTACCGCTAGGCGCTTGAGGGTATAAAATGTAACCAATTTGGAGAATCTCCTGAAATTAAACTGTAGCTGTGGAAAATACTTCGTACTTTATATTTTATGACCCGAATATTAATTTTTAACATATAATGCCCTTGAAATACCAAGAAATTAGGAAAAAATTTATTACGATCGTAATAATAATTTAAAATATAAATTTTTTCAAGGGAAATAAAAGTTCATTTCAAGGCTTACATAAATCACTGCCAGAAATGGAACGGTGCAAAACAATACATAATACTAAGTTACATTTCAAACATTCTGTTCGTGTCCTACTGGTGTAATTTTCATGGGCACACCTTCGCCGTGGGGGAGTGGATTTCACGAGGTAGTTGTACCCATCGTACCTTACTACATCGGATACACAGAAAAGAAAATCGATCGATAGCAATCAAGTGCAATCTATTGAAAATAATATGCTATCTGATGATGAGTTTACTAACATCATTCCAGTTTTACGTCCTCTAGATGCAGATGCACGTCCCACAGATTTTGGGGGATACTTGAATCTTTCCAGGTATGTCTGCACAACTGCCCGACGGAACTCTAGCAGGGTTATACCTCTTCATGACTTCCTTATCAACAACCATGCATTGTGCATCATTGCAATTAGTATCCGCGTACAAATGAGCCACCACAATTTCTTTCCCCTAACACCTACACAATAAAGGGATATATTCCAGTCCATTCGATCGGTGCCCCCCCATAAATGCATTATATTTCCCAAAAATATCGGGTCGTGGCACAAGGATTCTCTTTATCTCACTTTTAGAGAAGCTACCCACACCAGATAACGGATATATATCGTGGGATGATGATATAGTTGATACAACTGAATTTTCCACCCACTTCACAACAGCAATGTTGTCTTTCACACATCTTCTAGCTTCAAAAGATCCTCGTTTCATCTTAGCCAATTCCTTATTGGACTTCAGAGGACAGTCTTCAGGTATTCTATTTTCCCTCACTGTGCCAGTTGCATCGTATTTCCTTCTGTGGAGATATTTCACTAAGCTGTTACTTGTATAATAATTATCAAAATAGAACAGGTAAGGTGGTTCTTTCTTTTGTAGGTCATCTAACATTCGTATTAGAGATGCTGCTGCCTAACCAAATTATTTTTCGTAACTTTCCACTTTCCTCGGGTTATTCCCCTGGAATATGTCGAAATTTGGTTGGTAGGACTATTGAGACACCAAACTTTATAGCCAAATCTTATTGGCTTACCCCAGATGAATTGCTTACATCCGTGTCTTCAAAAATATAATACCATTGACTCATCGAAACTCAAGCACTGCTCTTCTTTGAAATTCTGGCCAAATTTTTTCTTCGGTATGTCCATAAGAGTGCGCATTTTCCTCATTTCATCCGAGGTATTTACAGCAGTATTGTCACAACGATAAATAAATCTGTCTCACCTCATTGAATTACACACAATCGCATTTCTCATGTCGTGCGCTCCTCCCAATAAAATACGGTTCCACTAGGAACCATATTTTGCCCACGAAGGAAAAGAGCAGCAACAAGCACTTTCACTTCTTTAGGTGTAATATTTGGATTAGTACATTTGCAGAACAGGGCATACTTTTTCAATTCCAGCACTAGGTGAGAAATGACTTCATCAAAAAACGGTTCAAAAACTGTGGTAGTGGACAATTCACGAAACAAGGAGTAATCAGGATTATGGAAAATTGTGCCACGTGCAGTAATTTCTTTATCATCCCAAATGATTAATTTCTCACGTATTTAAGGTCTCTTGCGTGATTTACGGCTCAGACCAGGTTCACCACATGCGGTATGGACCAATATTGTGATCTGCGAGGTGTACATACATTAAACTCACAATATAATCATGTAATAATACAAATAAACATTTAAAATAATTATAATAATGATAAATTAAATGAATACATTGATAACAAATGTTAAAAACACAATATCGCAAAAGAATCAGGTGGAAATACAAACACGGAAGGAATTCGCTCCCCGCATAAAAATAGCATGGGAAGCGCCTAGCGGTACCATATGGTACCACAGATATATTACATAATGTAACTTTTCTAAGAATACATCTAAATCCAAAAACTCTACTCCAGCTCATAGCTACATGTATTGAGATTTAAAATTATTTGAAAAATTACGTAGATATGGTAAGGACTGGATAAAGTTAAAAAAATCGGAATGAATGCACAACAAAAATCATTTTTTTGGTGATCATTAAAAATTCCCCTATTTCAAACATCTGTATGCGCGTTAATTATGGTTCAATAAGAGTGCAATTTGCGGAATAATATGCTCCAACGTATGTAAATTGATGTGAAGTTAAAAAAAATCAGAAGGAATTTAAAGAAATATCAATAAAATTAAGTTTAGGAATACACTACCAAGTGGTACCAAATGGTACCGCTAGGCGTTAACGGGTTAACCAGTGAAAAGAGATAGGAATGAGCACTGTGAAAGCAAATACCGAGCACTGAAAATTAAGGAAGAAATTTGTTTCATGTCGGTACCGACGGGCAAGGCTGAATTGAAGTTAGGCTAAATGTGCTAAACTTAGCCCCCCCCCCCCGAAGCAAATTTCTGGCTACGTGCCTGCCTTTGACTGAACAAAATATCCTTTGCTCGGTCTGAGGGTTGTGGCTTCCCTTGAGGAGACAAGGGGACGGCACGCGGGAGGAGAAAGGGGCACAGCTGTTGGCCTTGGAATGGCTCGAGAGAGAGAGAGATAAGGAGCTAGGAGGTGGAGGGTGATGATAGCGGGAGTGGGGGGGGACTATGAGTAGCGCCACGGAAAGAAAAAGTTTTAGCACGTAAAATAGTGAAAACATGGTTCGGAAAATAATAAATTGCTACTCTGGTATGCACCTAAGGTCCTTCAGTTTGATATAATAGTAGAAAACAAGGAAGAATCCCAGCGGGTAATTAAACACATGTTTCCATTACGAGTTTAATGTCAAAGGAAAAAAGGCTGAAATCAGGCTATTTTTACGATTTTCAGTGCCTGAAGTTCTTTAATGGGTACTGCTAAAGAAAATATTGTTCAAATGGCCGCACACATTGATCCTTAATCTAACCATCAGTGAAAACTGATCAGCTCTGTGACTTATATTAAACTCGTTATCTTCGATTTCGCAAGGGTCTGCAGAGCCGTTTTCTGCAGAGGTATAGAACACCCTTCATGGGCAAATGAATATTAAAATTCTAACATGAATTAATTGATTATTAAGATTTGTTATAAAATAATGTTTTAAGGAAAAACACTGATCAAGAGTCGATATATTGGCACCCTGAGCATTTTAAGGATAAACAAAGCCGCCAATATATGGGCACTTTGAGCATGTTAAATCTTGGTGAATACCTACTTGGAGACATGTGACATCCACAGAGCGCAGTACTGGATGGCTGAGAAGTAAGCACAACAGTTCAGAGCAGCCACAGCACAATGGAGGTAGTTGATGGGATCATCATCACTGTCAAAATGAAAAGAACAGGACATGGTAAAAACAATTCACTGCAAGGCAATAAGATTACGAATGGGACATTTAAATCTTCGAATCCCTCAAATAATTTCCTTTTCCTCCAGTCTTTGAATCCTTGAATCCACTGAGTTTCACCTCGAATCCCAATCCTTAAGAATCAGTCACTTACATCCTCAGCAGACGAAAATTTTTCAACAGTACAATTCGGATATTTTTAAAACTTAATTCTACTTTTACAAACAGTCTTTTGAATTACTATCAATAGTCTTAATTCATTAACCACGTCTGATAGAAAAAAATTCTGCTTCATCAACAAAAAAGCATACTCAAGTGCTCCTTGCACTTTCACATCAAATATTTATGTGAGTCACATGTGAGGACAGTATTCTAGCAACTTTCATATCTGACACTCAGCAATGGTTTTGTGATACTATCAGCCACCTGGTTTTCCGAGGGACAAAATTTTAAGTTAAACAACCCTTCTGAATACTACCTACTTATGAGCCGGTACCTTACCTCAATATGCTTGGTTTTCTAACTCATTTGAACCAACTGAATAATTTTTATAGTTTATTATAATTAACTCTGACTATCTATGTTCAAAGTTACAGACACTGGTTTATCTGTCAACTCCTCAATCAAGGTCTTAGCATTCTTTATTTCTTGATGGCACTCTGATGCTACAATAAACTCTGCCTCAGTTGAGGATAATGCCATAACATGGCTCACACGGTTGATTGTTCTGTTATGTTCATATTTTTTAACCTGCATTTAACTCAGTATAATTTTCTGCCGGAAAAATTAGAGTTGGAAATTTGACAATTGAAAGTAATTTGGTTCTCCATGGTAACGTCTTTTGAAAGTGTCTCCTAGGAGCATTGCCACATACTCCGGTGGGACATTCATTAGTTTGGTCGCAAAGGCATTAAAACAGAAGGTAGGCTCAACCGCCAGCTAAGTGATTCCCATTGCTCTTATTATATGGGAGTAGGCAGACTATGTTTAGACTGTGGCATAGCTAAGTAAAAGGTAAATATTGCTAAGTAAAAGTTCCAGCCATCATAAAAATAAATTATGAATATGTTATTATTAGAAAGGCTAAAAAATGCTGTTAATTAACATAAATGACATTAAAAATTATCAACCCATAGAATTGTTCCTCTAATATCCAAAATAATTGAATCATTAATGAAAGAGCAACTAGAAACTCATTTGAAAAATAATATTAGCCACTAATCAGTACAGCTACTGATCAGGGTTGTCAATGACCAAGGTAGTTGAGGCAGTGACAAATATAATTAATAAAGCTTTTGAAAAACCAGTATCCAGCTATGATAATATGTGACCTAACTAAAGCCTTGGACATGGTGTCACGTGATATTCTGCAGCAAAAACTGCATAGATATGGTTAGATGAATTAAGGTGATCTTCTAATTTGGCTTAAGTGAAAATGTCCAGGACTATCCAAATGCCAATAAGTAGGGGAAAAACAGTGTCTCTGAAGCCAGTGTTTTGACTGACTAGGCAATGGGGAGAGAACCCGGCTGGCAGGTGGAATTGAGGGCCAGGCAAAGGACGATGTGTTGGTTGGTGTGATGACGCTAGGGGGGTCGAGTGCATTGGAGGGGGTGTGGGCGCTGACGTCAGGGTCCTGGGTGAAAGTGAGCCTTCCCAGGTGCTGAGTTATCGTGACCGACCCTGAGTGGAGAATTCTCACGATTTTGAGATTTATAACTATTGTTATATGCTTCATTAAGTTTATCAACAGTGTGAAAGAGTTTACCATTTATGATCCCTGGTTCATTATTTAATATTTTATTCCGGTTCAAGTGAATAAACAGACTTTTGTAAGCACCTAACTTGTGATTTTCTGTGGTCTTCAATCAAGTGAGATAAGTGGAAGTGATTTGGTGGCCTGATTCAAATATGTGCTTCGCGATGGCGGATCGAGTGAATCTTCCATTTTTATAGCGCACCATGTGTTCCATGAATCTAACAGTGGGATTACGCCTTTTCTGCCCTATGTTCGAATGATCACATGTGCTGCATTTAATTTGGTAAATTTATAACTGTTGCAATTAAGGGGTCTTGTCCTATGGATTATAGAGTAAGTTTTTAAGTATGTTTTGGTTGGTGAATACTTATTTTGTTTCAACTTGCTTAAATATCTTTTGTAAGCCTTTTGTAAGCAGATAGTACAGCAAAGCGATGTACTGAACTTTAGAGCTGACTTCGCTAGGTTTGTATGGAATTGTGTTTTCTACGAGACCTGCATAGATATGGCATGAAAGGTCCTGTATTAAAACTTTTGTCCAGCTATTTAGCAAACATGCGACAGCTAGTATCCTAGCCTAAGAACAAATCAGATACCCTGCCCCTTTAACATGGCATACCTCAGGGATCAATGTTGTGTCCTCTTCTTTTCATTATTATACAGTAATGACCTGCCACTCTATTGGAAGCAGGCTTCAATAGAGACATGCAGATGACCCTACCTTAATACACACTCATAATAGTTACAAGGAGACCTGGAGAATGGCAGAAGAAATGCTAGGCATGTTCAATGAATGGTTTAGAGATTATGAATTATTAGATAATGAATCAAAAACCAACAAATTTTATTTTGGACTCAAAAGAGTAAGCAAAACAAGCAAGTCAACTGAACTTTTAGGTTTCCTACTAGATAAAAAATTATCCTGGAATAACCATATTAACAATAGGACTTGGTTCTTTCCCGGCGAACTAATGCTGTGAATTCTTCTTGGTTTTCCCCCGGGTTAAGTGTTCAGTTGCCAACGTTTCAATGGCTGACTCCGCCATCGTCCTCAGGGCGTTTGATGCCAGGATAAGATTAGTCACCCTTATATATCTGGTCCCAGTTGGGTCATGTGACTCCTGATTGGCTGCTTTCCCTCTTCCTCCTCCCTTCTCTGATTTTTCGAATAAGGGGTTTGGCTGAGGGCATACCCTGCATCTCTATTGAGATTCCTCTCCTCCAAGCTGATCTCAATGGCTTCTTTGGTCAAACGGTCTCAGTATCCGTTTGCCCTACACATCAGTTTGGTGTCGTCAAAACGGATGCGGTGGTCTTGCGTTATGCTGTGCTCCGCGATGGCTGATTTCTCGGGATATCCCAGTCTAATGCATCGTGTGTGTTCTTTTATTCTCGTTTCTATCGTCCGGCCCATCTCTCCAATGTATGCTTGTCCGCATTCACAAGGAATGCGATACACTCCGGGAGTTTTAAGTCCAAGTTTGTCCTTCACTCGAACGAGATGATGCCTCAGTTTCTCTGGTGGCTTATGGATGGTATCTGTTTTGTATTTTTTTAGTATTCTGGAAAGTTTTCCTGATATGGTGGAAATGTATGGGAGGACGGCTCTAGCAGCTGGGTCCTCTTTCTCTTGGTTGGAACCTTCCGGGATGAGATGGTTTTCTCCCTCTGACTCATTCTGACCGTCCTTTTCAGAGGGCCTTTTAAGGGCCGTTGCGATGTCTCTCTCGTCGTATCCATTTTCTCGAAAGGTTTGCCTTAGGTGTTTTAATTCTCTAGGCAGGCTTTCTTCGTCCGCTATCAATCGGGCGCGGTGAACCAAGGTCGACAGGACTGCTCTCCGTTGGGCGGGGTGGTGATGACTAGTGTCCATTTAGATAAAGGTCCGTATGTGTGGGTTTTCGGTACACTCCCGTTCTCAGGGTTCCATCTTCCTTCTGGGTCGCACCAGGATATCAAGGAATGGTAAGCTCTGGTTCACCTCCAATTCCATAGTGAATTCTATATTGGGATGTTGCCCGTTCATGTGGTCTAGGAACTCTGGCAGCGTCTCGGGTCCGTGGTGCCAAACGACGAAAGTGTCGTCTACGTATCTGTAGTTAGTACTTCGGCTTAAGTTTCGCGGAGGACAGGGCCCTCTCCTCGAAATCCTCCATGAAAAAATTGGCTATCACCAGAGAGAGAGGGGAACCCATGGCGACACCATCGGTTTGTTCGTAATATTTTCCACCATACATGAAGTATGTCGTCGTCAGCACGTGGCGGAATAGATTGACAGTTTTTTGGTCGAATCTGCCCTCCAACAGTTGGATTGTCTCTTTCAGGAAGAGGGAAAGCAGCCAATCAGGAGTCACATGACCTGACTAGCACCAGATATATAAGGGCGACTAATCTTATCCTGGCATCAAACGCCCTGAGGACGATGGCGGAGTCAGCCATTGAAACGTTGGCAACTGAACACTTAACCCGGAGGAAAACCCGAGAAGAATTCACAGCATATTAACAATATATGCACAAAGCTCAGTCCAGTCTTGTATTTAATGAGAAAAATAAGGACAGTGGTGCCACCAGATGTGGTAATGAGCGATTATTATACTTATTTCCATAGCCCTATAAACTATGGTATAATTCTGTGGGAACATTCAAGCCAAACCAAAACTGTATTGAAATTACAGAAAAAAAAGCTTTAAGAGCTCTTCTTAGTTCAGAAAAAAATGAGCACTGCAACCCTTACTTTAAACAAACTGGCATAATGACAGTGTACTCCCAATATGTTCTCGCTCTACCTTTACTAAAAAGTAATCTGTCAATCTCAGCCATTACAGCTGACAGTCACCAACTTAATACATAATACCTGAAATAAAGATGCATGTGATGGACCTTTTCACAGAATTGAAATGACTAAGCAGAATTTCAATGTCCTAGGATTACGGTTTAACAGATTACCTAATGAGGCTAGAGCAACAAATGAAGGCTGCTTCAAATGGGCAAAAGTGGATTCAGTTCAATCCATTATACAGTAGCGATGAATTCTTCAATTTGGATACCATGGAACTGAATTTTTTATACTGTATGTATTGTATTTATATGCTTAGCACTTGTATATACTACATTATAGTACCTATTATTTTTATGATGTTACAGAATGTTTTGTATCTGAGTAAATCAGTAGTTTTGTTTTTTTTTCGTATTTTTATGACAAGACCCGTTTCAAAGAACATTGGTTCAAGACCAATAAATATTACGAATTATGACTAGTTCAACTCATGACCAGATCGACTTATGACCTGTCACTCAGAATGAAAGTCAGTCATAAGTAAGGATGGTAAGGATGCTTTGTAATTCTGTAATATTCTACTGCTGCAGCTGGCAAGTGTACTTTGGTCTTGATGTAGGCACTCATGAAACAAAAAAGGAGAATCACAGCAAAATTGTGATTTTTGTTTCACGAGGAAAAAGACGAGTGAGTTACAATAATTATATATTCAGAGCCGATATGTCAATAGACATGGATCACTACTAAAACATTCTTCTCCTTCTTTCAGTTTTAATGTTACATATTACATTGGATCAGTCATTTCTTTCTAGCTATCTACTTAGAAAATAAATATAAAAATATCTATAAAATATATGCATAACTGTTGCTATAGACAAAAATCTTATTTGTTAACACAAAAATATATGGGTGAAAATGACCCAAACTAGATGTTTCTCGGGAGGCATATGATCTTGGCATTCTGACAGTGAATCGCGATATAAGAATCACTGGCTCCGCTTAGATTACTATGAGATATGAAAAAATAAATTGACTGGGAGCAACTTCTGCCAGAAATATGTAAGCAAAATTGTTTCCATAGCTTGAAAGTTTGAAAATTATTTGCTTGACTGTACTAAGCTGCTCTGACTTCAGTGTAGATGATTCTAGTTTGAGGATAGTTTCCTTTAGATGCTGAAGGACTGGTGCTTTGTGCAGTTGACTTTTTGGGCCAATAAATCAAATATTTTTTGCGCTCACTAAGTGTCTCTAAAACATTCAAGAAAACCCTTACAACCATTGATCAATGAATAGAAAAAAGATTCTTTTGTATGGAGCTAATCAACTCTAAGTATGAATCCATGAAGGTTAAGAGCAACACATTCTCTTTGCTTGAGTTTGCCAATGAAGAATCAGGTAAATTGAGAGAAGAAAGAGATGACTTTTGCCATGAATATGTTCTTGCTCTTTTTGAATCTCTAAAACTCTTACGCTCATCACAAATCATAAACAACTGAAGTCATGGAATCATAGCGCTGTTTCCATTAAGTTTGCCCATGAAGAATTAGTTAAATTGATAGGTAAAAAAATGTCTTTAGGCAAGAACATGATTCCGCTCCTTTGGAACCTATAAAAGTCAGATAGTATCAGAAATATCCTCCAATCATTAAAAATGTGTGCAGCATATTTTCAACATCAACATTTCATCGCAATATTTTGATTCATCGTCACAGTGGCTCCTCACACTTATGTGGTCACTTCCGGTGCTAGTTGCCCCCATGCACAGAGCCTATAGTGCTTGGCAATGAGGCCGTGTACCTTCTCTATCGATTAGGAAATACCATCCAAATAAATATAAGGTAGATAAGATTGCATATTTGCTACCTGGGGTGCCTGTAATGAATGAAGGGAAGAAATGTGTTATGGAACACTGCACTTGCCTTTCTCCACAAGACTGCATCTTCTGATATTTATCCAGTCTTCATATCATTTTGTGGGTATTCCAGGTTCATGGAAATATTCATGGAAAAAAAATATAGAATTTAGATCAATAATTCAGTCTCCTACAAAACAATTGCAAGCATTAATGACATCTATTAAGAGTGCTACACTAATGGGTAACATTAAGGTAAGAGTTTTAGGAGGATATTAATCCTGTGCCAGTGCCCAACTTACTCCAGATATAAATGCACAGGTGATCAATATAAAACACATACACACACATGTTCCCTCCAGTTCTATCTGAATAAAGGACAGACATGCCTTCTGGCATAAACCCCTAGACACTTCAGTTATTCTTCTGTGACAATTTTTATTTACTGTAACACCATTTTTTTACTATTAGTGTTTTACTACTTGCTATTTAATATTGAGTGGAATATCTGGTAATATGACGGAAGAGGAAAAACTTGTCTTGGAAGAGTCATATTCCAAGGACGGAAGAGGAAAAAGTCATTGGAATAGTGTGATCAATTGAAGTGATCCAATGCCACAATGGTTGCGCTTAATCTTGACGGACATTGCAAGTTACACTAAAATACAAATGTGATGGGGAGGAAATCAAGAATATACAAATATTATTTTTGTACTTTGATGATGGTACCTAGATGACCATGGATACCCAGCAAAGAAAAATGTTTTAATAATGTTTGGGCCAATACCAGCTTCCTTGATATCACTACCAAACCTACAATAGAAGGGTTCAATATCAACAGCATTGAAAAGTGCACAATTGAAAATGTTTTTATTCTCCTGTGTTCAACTGAGATCTCCCGAGTATGATATTAAGTTCATAACTAATAACAATAAAACTTGAACATTATCTTCTTTAATCTGCATATTCATTAGAATCCATTGAGATCCCTTTCCCTGAGCACTCTTAACTTAGCATTTTAAGTATTGAAAATTTTTCTATAATTTTTCAACTGGTACACTGCTGCTCTGATGTTCATCTGATGATAGTACAAGATCTGCGTGTACGTACATTATCAGTTGCAGGGCCATCAAAGCACAGCTCATCAGTGCCATTCTATAATGTCCAACTGGCTGGGCTGGGGTAATTAAAACCTTGTGAGTCAGAGCCTTCTGGCACTTCCTTTACCATTGCATCAGCTTGGACATGTTTTTCCATCTTATAAACTAGAGTTACAATATAAGCTAACAATGAAGGAGTCACTTTACAAATTGGTTTCCATAAGGAATTAACTCACAGAGTATATTCCACATTATTTATTTAGAGAAATCTGACCTAGGCTCTAACATGTTGTGTCAAAAACCTACCTTGAAATTGACACCATGAGTTGAACCTAGGTTGGTTTTATCTAAATAAATAGTGTGGATTGTACTTAATTGTGAGTTAAAACTTAATGGATAAGGCTAAAAGGATAAGGTGGCGTGTCGTGGTAGTTCTGGGAAGTTGAAAAGGCATCGAAGGGAAAGTTAATGGCCAATAAACTGGCGAACTCCGGCACAGGCTCTAAGCTATGCGAAAATACAAACCGAAGCCAAGTTCTTGGATTCGATCAAAATCGGGTGGCACGAGTGACTTAAAGAAGCAAATAACAATTTGATTAACATGATCATAACCCCTTGATTGTAAAGGGAACCAAAAATGTAAAAATATTTGCATATACAAACAAAACATAATCGCACCACTGCGAGCGAAAACAGGAGGCAATTAGCAACGACAGCATCATATTTAGGAATATCATATTTGAGGTGGTTTGTGACCTAACTAAATTGCTTCGAGAGGGAGCTAAGGAGGCCATTCGATAATTACGTCGAGCGTGAAAGGTGGGGAGGGGAGGATGACTCTTCTTCTGGTCTCATGAAGGGGGGTATGGAAATCGAAGATGGTCTTACGCAAGATTTTGTTTACACGTGTGATCGTACTTGTATTACTGTTTTAATAATCATCGTCTCGTATTTTGAGAACTGCAAGCACGCATTTACTACAAGCTAGTGTGCTCCAACTACTTCTCAACCTGAGTCCCAGAAGTTTAAGAGGTTGTGGGCTCAAATCTTCCGAACAACATAACATCGGATTCCTATTATTATTCTATGCACTTTGGCGACGGACATTAGTTTTAATCGTTTTAGTTGGTGAAATGTTTGGTGAAATAAAGGTCGGGAAAGACTGCCCGGTAAACGTAATGGCAGAAAAATGACGAGAATTTCCAATTCCAGTTTCTCCCTGACTGTTACGAGAATTCCCTGACTATTCCCTGACTTTTCCAGATTTCCAAAATTCCCTGACAATTCCAGGTTTTCCCGGTTTTCCCTGACGGTCGCCACCCTGTTATATTCATTTAAGTTATTCTAGCCAATTTATGAAACCGATTTTCTCCATTTGTATGCAACACTGGAGGCACGCAAACACATTCATCTTCAATTTTAAATTTCTAATGAGAATCAATTACCGTCACAACTATCAACCAAGCTGCAATACTTTATTTGAATTTTAGGTTTTTTTAAACGAGTTTGGAGCAAAGGCGGAAATGCCGAACAATGTATGAGTTGAGTGGAATGAACTCGAGTTTAGTAGTTAGACTTCAGTTTTTGCTGCTATTTCAACACACTTCATCCGTGAATTTTCGTCTACTTTCCAGAGAAGGTTCACCTTTTCAATTGATAATTTTCTTTTACCCTAGACCTTCCCATGGCTGATTTTAAGCACTTGTCTCACTTTTAATGTCATGAAGTATTGGTGCTCGCATAGTTTTGATGTCCAGTCGACACTTTTAAAACAAATGACATTGTGATAAACTGCAGGGATTTGGGTGCCCTTTTAGTTCTTCAAAGCATTGTTTTAACCATAATATACCCGCTTAAATATTTTTGTAAGCAATAACAATGTTTGTAATGCAGGATATACATAAACCTTTTGCGAGATACCAATCATCTAATCAACCTATACAGTGATTATTTTCCTGGGACGAATTCGGTTTGGTCCTCCTCTGAATGTGAACTAAAGAGATAACCTTAACGTGCTAACCACTACTGTTTACATGCACTGTGACGTGGACCTGTGGAAAGGAATGTGCAAACGTGGAAAACGTCCTATCAAGGAATGTCCTAACCAGAGTCTGTATGTGATTCTGGTGCACTTTTGTATGTTATTTCCAAGAATGCTTTAAGTTTTTCTTTTACATGTAGCATTTGATCAGTATTCTTGTTTTATTACCAGGTATAAAACTACCCTGTTATCCATTAATTATCACTGTACAGTAAGTCCTCGACTTACATGGTTAATTCGTTCTAGGGATGTGTCAATTCTCGACATCTATTCTCGACATCACCGATTCTTGAGGATTGGTATCGGTATTGAGAATCGATCGCCTAAAGTCGATACTGAAACCATCGATACTGGATGCCGTATCGGATCTGTTGGGTCCAAGGAACCATAGATCTATCATTTTACTCGGATCCGGATCATAAGACACAAGAGTAAAATCAGACCCGGATCACAAATTTTAAATTTTCCCAGCCTAGCGATCGAAGCATCCCCCTGCGGTACTAGGTGAGGTAGATATTGACAAGGAGAGTTTGTGTAGTTCAGTTCACGAAATTAGATGAACATTTTCCCGTGCAACTAGAAGAAAAGTAAATAAATATGATTTTTTTCCCCATTACTCCGGCATTGTAAATAAAAAAATACATACAATGTGCCACGGGTAACCTACATTCGCCAGGATCAGGAGAACATCGAGAGCTAGCGTACCAAAGGAAGTTTGATCCCTATCTCAGTTTAATGTTTTCTTCCAGTTATTGTATTGAAAATTTTATCATAATTTAAAACCCTAACATCTGAATACACATTCTTTTATACGGTATCGGACTTAGAGAAAATGGGTGTGCTCGCTGGAAAAATCTAAGGCCAGGAGGATCGATGAGAGTGAAAGTACATCTGAAATGTGGTTTTAAACGTGATTCACGATCTTTAAGAGTGATTGAACATTGGTCCACAGATTGGATGATTTCTCAGTCCCTCGTAGACTGTATCGGACTTCGAGAAAATACTGGTGAGCTCGACAGGAAACAGGTTCTCAGCATTATGGAGGAAACTCTTATTTATCTCTCCTGGAGTTGAAAGAATATAAGAGACATATATTTATAATGGTCATGCTTATTTATAACCAGAAAATGGTTATTAGGGAAATGCTTTAACGGCACAAATTATCCGTGTCAATCTTAGAGTAAAGTTAATAATCAAAAATGACTTAATGCCAGCCAGCAGCATTATATACATAGCCTCCCAATCTCCTACCCATAATTGGAAAATGCTTCAGGCCGTATATCATTCACATATCAGAATCCTCCCTGCTTGCACCTTTCCAGAACGTCTTCCATAGTCACCACTCTACATCCCACCAGTTAACCAGGATAACAGAAAACATCTCCTCAGCATTCAACAAGAGTAGGACGACAATGGCAGCATTCTTAGACCTACACAAGGCATTTGACAACGTCTGGCACGAGGGCGTGATCTATAAACTTTGTCAGTTGGAAATCCCCAATCACCTAGTCAAAATCCTCTCCTCTTTCCTTACCTCCAGAACATTTCACGTCCGCCTCCAAGATTACAGCACCCTATTCTTTCCCATGTCCTCCGGAGTTCCGCAAGGTTCTATACCCTCACCAATTCTATTTAACCTTTATACCGCAGACCTTCCTTCCTCAGATCACCACCAAACATATCAATATGCGGACGACCTGGTCGTTTCAGTGGAATCGCTAATCCCCATCCATGCCTCCAGGAAGTTGAAACCAGTGTTAGAGGATATAGAGAGCTGGGCCAAAAACTGGAAGCTGCCCATCAACCACCACAAGACAAACATCCTTGTCTTTAACAAGAGAAGGAAAATAAAAGCCCCTAAACCGTTAAGTGTTAATGGTCAAGTCATTAAATATGCTCACTATACCAAGCACCTGGGCATAGAAATAGATAGCAAATTAGATTTCAGGAAAAATACGGAAAACCTTGCCACCAAAGCCAACGCCTGTTTCAGCGGCCTCAAAAACTTGTACAACAAAACTTCACCCCTTTCTCTAAATAGCAAAATACTACTCTTCAGAGCAACCACGGAGGCAATTTTAACCTACGCCTGCCCGGCATGGGCTTTCAGCAAAAAGTACAACATCAAAAAGCTTAGAGTTTGCCATACCAAACAATTACGAAGGATAGTTAATGCCCCGTGGTTCCTTTCAAACAGGACGCTTTACAAAGATCTAGAAATTCAACCGCTGCCGCACACCATCCAAAAGCTTTGCCGGAGTTTCCAAACCAAACTAACCAACACCAACAACCCTCTCCTGACACACCTCTGGTCCTACTCCCCGAATCCTCATGACCGTTTTCCCACACCCTATTCGATCCTTCAAACACCCATAGATTCCCAATAATTCCATCATAACTCCCCCTCCCCTGACAATCACCTATAAGCGGCCCAAGGCTGGAAAGTAGGTTGGACACTTCGGCAATTGCTGAATAACATACTGAATTGGATTTGATCTCCTACCCATAATTGGAAAATGCGTCAGGCCGTATATCAAAGGATGATAGGATACACAGTAGTTAAGTGTAGATTGTACGGTAGGCATATGTGTAGTATGCGAGGTACAACTAGTCATCATTCAGTTAGTGAGAACCTCGATCATTTCCCTTTTTTTTCAATTTTGTTCCGTTGGGGAACAGTTGGCAAAATGGACATGAATAATGGTTGGCCAACCGTTGCACCTAACCGTTCCCCAATGTTGGCCCAGCCGTCTGTGCTACATGGGTATGTTCCAAATACCTATAACCATAGTGATTATAGAAAACTATATATAATCAACAAATATAGTTTCATACTTTTTTTTTCTAAGGAAACATGATCTCAGCTTGCGGAAGTCGGAAATTTAGTTCGCTTTGATGGTATTCTTCATGTTTGAAAACTAAGCACGTGTAAAATAACTTAACAAATTGGGAGAATTAGATATGCTTTCAACGTTTATATATTTATTTCGGAAACGAAGTTCCACGGGACAGGACTAGGGCGCAGGAAAGATAAGCTGCTCGAGGTTGCTAAGTTATACGCTACCATAGGTACCGTGTCCACCAAACACCACACGAGAAAATTTCTCTAGTATGCACAGGAAAAATATCCTTGCCTATGCTTGAATAAAAGTTTATAGGTTTCAGTATTCATCAAAATAAAATCAGCGATAAGAGAAATAGCATTTGGTCCCGCATTTCTCGGCTTCTCGATGAAAGAAACAAATTGCATTTTAAATTATCCTCATTTCCATCTCCAAAAACTTTGCGCAAGGAGGCATAGTGACGGTATGCTACCAAAGATGCAGTCAGTTCTTAAAGTGACACTGACTTGCATTCTGAAAGACGATACTTTTTTCCGCTATTGTCGAGTCCTCATGACTTATTCACAGCGATGGGCGAGCTGCTTGCAGCAGAAGATCCATGCGAGCCCTAGTTTTCTCTTTCAGGCATACTCTGGGCAGTTGAGCGTGCTTTTATAGCCTAAAATAAATGTATATCGATATCAAATAACCAACCAATTCTACTGAGACTTCATAAGTGAATTCATATTAATGACTCAAGAGCAAAAGAAAGGTCCAAACGGTGATTTCCGGAACGGAAAGCGTGTGGTACGGAAAATAACGCAGTCTGACAAATTCATTAATAACAAAATAATTGATGAACGTAATAGTAATAAACTTCGTATAACTATTAACAAAGTCCTTAGCTACAATATGTGAAAAGGAAAGTTTGATATCTTGATCTGTCTGGTTCTTACGATGCCCCAATTTGATGGACCCATCCGGTACCCAAACAAAATTCTCTAAAAATCCGTTCTTAAACACGTACTTCAGTAAAAAAAATTGTAAAAATATTTTAATACCATCAGTAAGCATATAAATAAACGGGTTTTAATTTGATATACTTTCATTTAAAATTGCATTAACCATCTTGGAGATATTGGTCTTCAAACTTGCGGGTGACGAAAATTTTGTAACGGATGGTAGGCATTCTATTAAGGGCGTTACGGTTGATATAGGTATTGTAATAAACTATAAGTTTTACAATTCCATTTTTTTATTTACTATTTAGGATTATTAATTACGTCATTAATTGCCAAGTTCCTAGTCTCATCTTATCTATAATAAATTTTTGTTCAAATATATATCCTTAGAAATTGAAAACTTACGGCACTGGACTCTACACAAAATTCATATACCTGCTCACATTCATCCTCGAATGAAAATTCATTGTTCAAACAATATTAACTTGCGTTAATGGATATCGGAAATAACCCGTGCCGATTACGGGTGTTCATGCATCGTGCAAACAGGGGTGATTGACCCAGGTCCTTCTTACAATTCTAAGTTCTATTATGTTTTAGCAGAAATCCATCGATTTTGAAGAGATGGTGTCAATAATTGGAAGAGGAAGAAAATCATATAATTAGAAACTACGTATGTCATTTACGACCAATCATAAATTTGAGGCACGAGCTTATCAAATATTTGCCGCACAAACAAGGTATTTTGTATGAAATTCACTGTACCGCTGGACTAACCCTCCCGGCATACACAACATTGCTGAGAAAGCGTTTAGCTCTGAAAAGAAATAGATAGGAATGCTCTTCTAATTAGGCTTATGTATTCCTTAAGAAAAAATATTTTGCTCCCTGGCTTACTTTCATTACAAGTTAAAAATGCATGTCACTCATGTAGGCCTCATATTATGCCTAAGTAGGTACCATCTAGGTACCATACTGCAACCTAATTTACACATTTTTGAGTAATCATAGGAATGAAGGTCATTTTCTTATTCCGAGTTTTATCGGAAAATTTCCATTAAGTCTTTTGCTCTGAACGCTACGTGCCATATTAATTTTACTGCTTTTTTAATTACACAACAGGTAGGTAGACCTACCAATTTGATAGTCAGATTGCTGGCTAACTTTAATTGCGATGACTTAAGTAAAAACTGGGTTTCTTCACTCATGTACAATAATGTACAAACTCGACTCGATACTCGCGAGTACTTACAACTCGACTCGATACTCGACTCAAGGTCAAACTCGCACATCCCTACACTGAGAAGTAATTTATTTGTTTATTTTTTTTATTCATCTGTGGCATAGTTTCAGCTATTATGAATTTTGTCAACATCAAATGATTATGTATTAGCATTACATACATGCATACAAACAATATGTTTAAACAAATTTACGAGTTATAAGCAACAAGTATGGAAGATACAGTAGTAAAAATTTATGCTTGAGAAATCAAGAGTAAAATATTCATCCAAGGTGTGAAGAGGTATTTTAATTAACCATTTCTCCATAACAACCCTAAATGTATTCAAACTAATGAAGTTGGCAACATGTTATAGCATGTGAGACACCTACTCTCAGATTTTTGTGTACGTACTTGTTCACCGACATTGTGGAATATCCAGGCTACATTTAGCCCTTGTGTTCTGATCAAGCATATCAGCTATTTGGGAATAGTTATTTGAGTTTTCCTTAACAGACAATAAAGAGTAGAATATGTGTAAACTATAAACTGTCATAATTCTAATATTAACAAAGAGTGGTTCTACATTGCTCTATAGGACCTGAATTTGAAAGGGCTCTGACCACCTTTTTTTGAATTAGGAATATCAATTTATGGGAATATCAAATTGATGAATATCAATAACATATGTATTTTCAAACTTACCTTACTTTCATTTGGATTCCATAGTGCTGGAGGTTCAAATAGTTGACAACGTCAAGCATGGTAACAATGGTTGCCTTATTTTTTATCACCTCAGCTATGGAAATGCAGAAAAATAGGTAATTTAAAATTAATTCAAACAAAAACAGATTAACTATGTTTACCTTCAAGTAAGAGTGAATCAACTAAAAGAAGCTTATATGATGTAATCATTTATATTTGAAGACCACAGCAGGAACTAAAAAGGTTGCTGAAGTCACTTTTGCAAAACTGCTTTAAATGACAAGAAGTTTCATTATCTGATATGCATTTACCTACAGTAGTTGTAAGCTACAAACTATGTACGATTGCATACAAAGGTAAATATCATTAATATTTACAGTGAAAACAATTATAATTATCAAAACAGTCAGAAAGTTACTTTTATCAATTCTGATGGCAATGTTGGTGTTTGTGGTATTGGTGGTGACTTAACACTTTCAGCACCAAACCTGAGCATAGGTTGGGCAGCGTACCTCTCACCCAAGCCCGAGTATAGCTCCCACATTTCACATCATGTAATTCCCAGAACAGGTATACTCTGCTCTGCTTGGCCTACTGTAAATTCTTTACTTGCTATTAGTTCCACATTTGGCCACATTCAGCAGATCAAGATTGCATAATTCTGCCGTATACGGCGTAAATGTGATCTTCATGATTCTATGTGGCGAAGAATGATCGAGCATAAAAAGGAATGACAAATGAAGTTTATTAGGCCGAGCTTCACTAGTTTCAGCACACTTATTTTCGTCAAGTAGTTCTTTGAGATCTACTGTCTGTAGTATAACAAATTCAAGCTATGGATAAGTTAGATGAAAGTGAGATTCTCGATGCACCTGATGAAGTGTATGATGGTTCTGGATCTGAAGGTGAAGTAGAAGACGCTTCTCACAAAGGAAATTTGGACAATGGTAACATACTTTTATCTTACATTTTGCATATACAGTTGAGCACCCTTAATCCGGGAACCCCTAATCCGGGAGCACCTATAATCCGGCAATTTTGCCATGGCTATCTGGTACTTAGTGGAAAATGCCGAAACGTTTTTAACCGGAACATTGCTTCATAACCTGCCGAGATATTATTCTTATATGAATACTGAGATACCATTCTTAACGTTAATTTTCCCATTTCGAGAATCAGAATAATTTAAACATATTAATCTCTGGTACTTCACCTACACTGGAATTATTCTGGAACTTGAAGTAAACATATAAATTTGACGACATCGCCGAGACGGAATACGACTAATTTACAGATCGGCCACTTTCAATGGCGCACGGATTTTTGATTGACCACTAGACGTAATTTGATAAAATTATTGGTTTTATTCTAATATTTCACGCAAAACATGTCTCATCCATACAGTTGTGGCAACAGCACAAAACGTTAACCATCGCAGAAGAAGTGCAAGTTGTGAAAAAGCTTGTCGCCGTTGCATCAGTAAAGCGTTTGACTGAAACATACTACGTGGGATCTTCAACAATATAGCACATTAAGAAGCTGAAAGAGAAAAATCATCAAAATTTTACAGTTAAATTGAGACGAAGAAGTAGATAACAGAGAGAAAAACTATGAAAGAAGATTTAAGTGCTGATTTAGATAGCCTGGTTTCGATTGCGTCGGAGTGAAGGCCTTAGTTAGTATTTCTGGCCAAATGCTAATGGAGCTGGATAAACTATTTCAGAAATAGACGTGATCAATCCAAAAGATGTGATTCAGGAAATTTCACGTGCAGGCAATAGCATTTCACCATCCGTTCTAAAAACACCCGTGGCTTAAATTGTGGAATGCTTTAAGGTTTGATATAGATGAAATATTTGGGGATTTAAAATATTTCATGTTTCTGAGGATAAAAATATGATGATGGAGTTTGCAAACATCATCCATAACCCTGAATTAAAGGAAATGGAATTGGTACATTTAGACGAAAGGATAGTTAGCGGCCACGATATTTTCACCACACAACATATCATAGATGATGAAATCATTGAAATAGTAATTGATAATAATAAATCCGAGTGGGGATGATGATGATCAGCCTGAAATTGTTGAAGGAAGACTACTTGATGATGGTCTTTAAAGAATAATCCAGTCCGGTCACCCGCGGCAACGTAGTGATGGGCGGCCGTACACACGACACTCACGCGTTGGCATCGCGCTGAATCAGCTGATAACAAATCGAGCACGGTAGAAAATTGTGTTACGCAAAGTACAGCGCAAGAAATATCAATTTTTATACCCTTTTCCAATAACAATATGAATCTTTTATATGTGAAGCAATATGCACAATGCTTAAATTCCGTTATTTTCACTCACTCCGCAATTTCGATAACTTTAAATAATAACTTTGTGTTGCTATTAAGAAACCATTTCTTTCTGATTATTCTCAGTAACTCAACTTTTTACAATAATGTTCAGTAAATGGCGAACGAATATATTTTGTTATAAATAATTGACTCCTTTCAATGAAAACATCCCGGACGTCAGAAATAGACTATAAATAATTGACTAATTTCAATGAAAACATGCCGAACATCAGAAATAGACCAGTTGCCATGCATGACCCATAGTCCGGCAAAATCCTTAATCCGGCATCACTTTGGTCCCGACCGTGCCGGATTAAAGATGCTCCACTGTATTACGTGTATGCTATATGGGTCATTCCACCTCAATTCAACAAACGTTTGTCCCTTAGGGTCTCAGATTTTGATAAAAATTGGTGTATGGGGACAAAATCAACTTAAACTGAATGCCCCCAAACAGTTTTGTGTAAAAAAATTTTTGGAGCGAATTATGCATGTTTTAATTTTTTCGTATTTTTAGCAAAAATCCCAGCCTTAAATCATATTATCACTTATATCTCCGCTTGTAATTGTCATACATCAATGATTAATAGCTCTTTTTAAAGCTAACTCTTTATTGAATGCAAATATATTAGTAAAAAATTATTTTCTTGTAAACCCTATTGTTGTTAATTACTAATGTTTAAAAAATTGTCAATTAACTTTTCTCAAATACTACATCTCAGAATCGGCCGAAACTTTTTTTTCCGTAATCTAAGCATACCCAGCTAACTATTCCAAAAATAAAATTTAGTGGCAATTCATAAATGCATTTTTTATAAATATTTAAACATTTACTATTTTCTCTCGCGCAGCCCGTCAGCTCCCCCATTTGGAATACATGCAGCAGACACGCGATTCAAACCTAAAAATTTCCTAATTGCTCAATTTCGTAGCTACATCCAAGTTACACAGATCCAGAGCTATGCGGATGTTCAGTTTGGCAGGTGACATGCCTGTGTTTCTCCGCATTTCTGTTGCCGCGAATGATTCAACTGCGTGATGACCCACGACTCATTGCCAAGCGCGCAACAGTTGATGCCAAACTATGGGTGTTTGGAACGCAAACTCTAGTTTAACACTTTCAGTGTGGATGACTCACACGTGTGAGTCATGGCTGTGTGCTTTCCCTGGGCACACAACCCACCATGTGAGTCAATCATACTTCAAATGTTAGATGGCACACTTCACCTTCCACTCAGTTATTTTTTATTACATACTGGATTTACCTGTGACCTAAAAATTTACCTAGAACAATTAGTTTGAAATTCAGTTCATTTTTAGTTCTTCGTGGAGAAATAATGTTCCAAATTTTTATCTTTTTATTACTAATATAACGTTAAGAGTTACCCTTTAATGTGCGTCCTTTTTACTCTTTATTACCTAAATTTCCGTTCTCAAATTGGTGATGGTTGTTTTCACGGTGCATAAGACCTTTTTTCACATTGATATTCACCATTGATTGGACGGTAAGAACTAATTATTAATAAGTTCTGTTGCCTCTCTTACGGTAAGTATTGGTTTAAAAAAGCTTGGGCCAATTTGTTTTGTTGAAGCTTTTGTGTTGTTAAAAAGTATTATGTAATATATAATTGGGAAAGTTTAAATGTTTTGTGGATCTTAATGAATAGATGACCGATGGTCCCAAATTTTCCTCATCACGGCGGACACAAGCTAGGAAAAGGAAATCGCAGTCAAATTGGAATTTAACTTCTGCAGCAGTGGGTGAAACTAAGTGTAATTGGCGTTTTGAGCCATTAATTCTCTAGTATAATCACCACAACACACGGGAGAAAACTAAATGTTCTTTATCTTTACATCATGCAATATTTAGACAGATGATTCCATTGCATCGACATCACGTACTGGGCCAAAACATCACAAAGGCAAATTGCACGGAGATCTGGAAGTGCGATGTTTGCCTGAAGACATTACCCACGACATTGTCCAGGATACCAATGAAGAAGAAGACATTATGTCACATAGTAGTGAGGAAGAGAGCTTTGACTCAGACAATAGTTGGGCAGAAGCAGGTAATGAAAGAGTCCAACGCAAAAGATGTAGGATTTGCTACCAAAAAGGGGTGAGGAAGAATGTTTCCACCTTCTGCCATGACTGTCAAACACAACCAGGATTATGTCTAGAGCCCTGTTTTAGGGAATTTCATTCCAACTTGTAAATTAAAATGTAATAAACTCTTGGAGTTTTAGTTACATGCTACTTGTATTCATTTTCCAAGCGTATGTAACACTTCTTTTATGGTTATTTTGTGAAAAGTTTTGAGATACTAATGACATAACTAGGGGGTAAGGGGTCAATGACTCCAGGGTGGGACAAGGGCAGAACATGCCCATGGACCACCAAGACCGTCATGCGTGGTGAAGAGCCACATCCTCCTCGAGGTGCCCTGGTATCGCTGAACATGATGGATCTAGACCTTGCGGTTAATAAACAGCTCCCATCATCACAGTGCATCTCTGTGCCAAGGGTGACCGCATCTGCGGGGCGGAGGGTAAGAAGTCACTAACAGAGAGACTCCGGATACTGGGCGACCTCCGGTTTTATTCATCCTTACCCATGCATGCGGGGCTCTGCATGGGTGGACACCATATTTCCCTAGCTACTCGTGGGACCAAACTTGGAACCCTCAAACAAAACTATGGAGGGCGCTGAGAGGCGCACTCTTCACATGGACTCTTGTAGTCTGTCTTCTTCCTTGGGGGATGCGATACCGGTGGAGAGCACCGATGGGGATCCCAGTCAGGATGCACCCTCTACTACCTTAACCTTGCCTGTGGGGGTTCCTTCTGGGAGACCCACACATCCCAGTTGCCCCTCATACCCTTCGTGGGCAGAGGAGGACGACATCCATTCCAACCTCTCTGGGCCCACCTTCAAGGAGGCACCAAGCCTGGTCTCCCCCATGGGGGTAGAGTCTGACTCGGGAGCCCCTGTGGGTAGCGGCCTAACGGAAGGCTCCATACCCCCTCGAAGAGAAGGAGACAAGGGAGGAAGAAGATGTGGGAGGGGCCAAACCATGGCTGGCATAGCCATGCTTCAGGCCAACCTACAACACAGTAAGGCTGCCTCAGGGGTTCTGAAAAGGATAATCTCTGAAGGTATGGTCAAAAAGGCCAGGGAAGAGTCAGGGGCCTGAGCATGACAGGGGGAAAAATATATTACTGTACCACTGTTGATAGGCCTAGATCCTATATCTATGTGAATGGGATAAGTGCTTTGCATCTATCGGAATTTACCACTAGGGATCAGACAGCAGCTCTGCTGACCCTGGGGGAAGGTGAGAACAGGAAGAGGGTGGTCATCTGCTCCTCCTACCTGCCATAAGATGCACTGGCTCCTCCACCATCAAATGAGATGGAGAGGCTGGTGAGTCACTGTAAGACAAACAAGTGGGATCTTCTGATCGGTTGTGATGCTAACTCGCACCACATTGTGTGGGGGAGTAGAAGCACCAACGGAAGGGGAGAGGCACTGTTGGAGTATCTTATGCCTACGGAGTTGTAAATGGATATGTTCCAAAATAACTCAATAAAGGATCACAACCTACCTTTGCAAACAGCATTAGGCAGGAGGTGATAGATATTACACTGTGCACCAGTTCTCTGCTGCACAGGATTGATGGGTGGAGCGTGTCAGGGGAGATAACTTTGTCCGACCACAGACACATACTCTTCACTCTTTTAGAATTCAATCACAGGGAAGTAACATATAGAAACCCCAGGACTACCAACTGGGGACTATATCGAGAAAGGCTGGGAGCTGCCCTAGAGGGGGCACCTCAGTGCAAGTTTAGAAATGTGGATGAGGTAGATGCTGCTGTTGATTATCTACAGAGATGCATCATCACATCCTACGAAGACAGCTGCCCCTATGGACCAGGAAGAAAGGGTGTAAATTACCCTGGTGGGGAGCAGAATTAAATGGTCCATGTAGAAAGACTAGGAAACTCTTTAATAAAGCAAAGAGTACAAGAATGCCTTGGGATTGGGAAAACTTTAAGGTTGCCCAAGGAGGTACGAAGCAGCAATCAAGCGCTGTAAAAGGAACTCATGGAGGAGCTTCTGTGAGAGCGTAGAGACTGTTCCACATGGCAAGACTTCATAAGATCCTATCGAAAGACTCGGAAGCAGGGGTGGGTTCTCTGCTGCTTCCCTCGGGAGACTTCATGTCTTCCGACAAGAAAGCGCTAAAGCTAATGCTGGAGACCCACTTTCCAGGCTCCAGGGAGTTGAGGGAGATGCATCAGTGGAGGAATCCCATCCGTCTGGCTCGGATGCAATGGAGACTTTCCTCCAGCATCGTGATGTACACAGTTACAAAATGGGCAATCATGGGCCCCTATAAGGCTGCTGGGGAGGATGGGGTATTTCCTGCACTCTTTCAGGAAGGGCAGGATCTGCTCCTCCTTCCAATGGTAAGAATATTTCGCTCCTGCCTGGCTTATGGATATGTTCCAAAAGCCTGGAGGGTCACCAAGGTGGTTTTCATACGTAAACCAGGTAAGACGGACTACACAAGAGCAGAGTCCTTTCAAGGAATCAGTCTCATGTCTTTTCTACTGAAGACACTAGAAAAGATAGTGGACAGGTACATAAGGGATTACCCCCTGCACCTGTATCAACATGCCTACCAGAAGGGAAAATCTGTGGAGACAGCGCTCCACAATCTTGTTAGCAGGATTGAGGGAGTGCTGGAACACGGAATGTACAGACTGGGGGCATTTCTTGATGTCGAGGGAGCATTTAATAACACGTTCTTCGATCAAATCTACATTGCTGCAGGAAGACATGGTATCCATGCTCACATTGTGAGCTGGATTAGATACATGTTGGAACAAAGAACTGTCAAAGTAGTCTTGAGAGACAGTTCAATGAAGGTAGCTGTGACATGAGGCTGCCCTCAGGGATGACTGTTATCTCCACTCCTCTAAAATATGGTAGGCGAAAATCTTCTTGTAAGACGGAATAGGACTGGCGCATACACTCAAGGGTACGCAGATAATGTGGCTATACTCATCAGTGGAAAGTACCTTGATACTGTCTCTGGACTCATGCAGAAAGCCGTGGATAAGGCAATGGGTTGGTGTGGAGAAACAGGGCTGACTGTAAATCCAGAGAAAACTAAGCTTGTATTGTTTACCAATAGAAGGAAAATGGAGGGCTTTAGACCTCCCTCTTTGCAGGGAAAGGTTTTATATCCCTCACCATCGGTCAAGTATCTTGGGGTTATTATGGACTCCAAGCTTAACTGGGGGGAGCATTTGGAGACCAAGGCAAAGAAAGCTTGTGCCTCCTTATGGATGTGCAGTAGGACCCTTGGTAAAACATGGGGACTTCAGCCAAAAGCCATTAGATGGATTTATATGGCAGTCATTAAACCTAGTTTCTTGTACTGCTTTATAGTTTGGTGTATGAGGGCCCGGCAGAAAACTGCAGGGAACAAACTGAACCACCTTCAAAGAATGGCCTGTATGGGCATTTCAGGGGCAATGAGAACAACCCAAACTCTGGCACTGGAATCGCTGCTGAACCTCGATCCACTCCATGTGGGACCTGAGGTGCAGGCAAGGACAGGGGCTTATCGTCTCAAATGTATGGGACAGTGGTATGACAAAGGATATTCCTTTGGTCACAGACAAGTTTGGACAGAGCTCATGAAGTTGAGTCCTATCCTCAGGATGGGCAGTGATCGAATGATAGCCAGGTTCAACCAAACACCCCCTTACTTCAAAACCCACTTCCCGGATAGGGAACAGTGGGCTAGAGGAAAGGGGAAAGAACTTCATTCTGGGGCCGAGGTATGGTATACGGACGGCTCTAGGAAAGAAGGAAGAGCGGGAGCAGGGGTCTACAATTGTAGCACACCAAGGAAGCTCTCTATCCCTTTGGGAAAATATGCTACGGTGTTCCAGGCAGAGGTATATGCACTTCTGACCTGCGCGTATGCTATTAAGGAGATCGGGATGTTTAACAGATCGATACACATATGCACGGATAGTCAGGCAGCTTTAAAGGCGCTGACATCACCATGGTGCAAATCACAGCTGCTGCAGGAGTGTCGTGAGGCACTCAATGATATAGGCAGATGCGGCAAGGTTGAACTTTTCTGGGTGCCTGGTCGTGCAGGCATATCCGGAAATGAGATGGCTGATGAGCTGGCAAGGGCCGGTTCCAGCCGAAATCCGATTGGGCCAGAGCCAATCATACCTATTGCTACGTCAATAGGGATAGCAGAAATTAGAATGTGGGGCTTAGCCCGGCATTCTGAGATCTGGCGAACTAGACCAAGTCTTAGACAGGCCAAACTACAAATAGGAGAACCTAGGCCTGGGCTTGCCAAAAGACTCCTGTCACTGAACAGGAGTCAATTACGAACGGTAGTGGGACTCCTCATGGGGCACTACCAGGTGATGAGGCACCTGCACCTCCTGGGAATTGTAGATTCACCCAGATGCAGGTGGTGCGAAGAAGGGGATGAAACTACATCCCACATATTATGCGAGTGCCCTGCTGTGATGAGGACTCCAAATAGGTACCTGGGGTCTCCATTTTTGGAAAAGGGAGGTAAGGGGGTCCCCATAGGGGACCTGTTGGCCTTTAGTAAGGCGATCGGCCTTTATGGGTGATTTCCTTAGAAGGGTGGTTGGCACAATGGGCCAATAGGTCTGAGTGCCTCAGGGTCTCCTAGGAGGAACTCAACCGAAAAATAATCTATCTATCTATATACTGACATAACTAACAGTAAGGATCAAACAGAAATGTAAATAAGTAATGCTTAGCAGAGATTAAAATTTATAGGCTCATCCTGGTTGTTGTCTGTATAATAATCTCAAACAAAAAACTTCAATACAATTAAAAATGCAGAAAAAATTCTTAGGTGAGGAAACAGAGTATAAAAGTGATTTCTGAAATTACTGCTGCTTACTTGAGATATTTTAGACGTTAATATGTAAGGTAGAATATTCCAAATCCAAATATTTATATCCAAGCAGAGATGAAAACATTGTAAAATAGAGATGGGCAGGTTGCCTGCTTCTGGCATCTTCCGATAGGCAGATGACTCACACGGGAGTCACGCAATAAATCAAAATTAAAGTAGTAAAAAAATATTTCATTACGATGCATATGAAATTATGCGTATGTAAACATGTGAAATAGCTGAAAAAAAATTCCATCCCTGGTAACGAATTTATCCGTCAGCTCCCACACAACGTGTTAAGACATTACATAGTTCACTAGGTGATATTTGATCATCGTGATCTTGAAAAAGTCTGATGTGATCAGGTATCAACGTCCAATTTCAACATAGTTTGACCTTCCTGCATAGGTCAACGTGTACTTAATTAGCTACTCCATAGATGATGCCTGTTGTCCATTACAGCAAAAGAAAGAAGTTTGGGGTATTTATTCTTATTTGAGATTTAAATATCCATTAAAAGAAAGATTGGATTTGTGTTACTCTCAGCTTTGTCGTATTATGTATATAGCCTCTCAAAAGATGGCGTTTTCTGTAATCTTCGATGATTGCCACCGTGAAAGTGGCACCGCTAATGAGACAAAAATCGATCAGTAAGTTGTAGTGTTTCGACATATGCGGATTTCTACTTCTTTTTGCTGTAATGGAAAACAGATATCATCCATGGAATAGGTAATTACCTACACGTTGACTTACGCTGGAAGGTCAAACTGCGTCGAAAAAAGACATTGATGCCGGATAACAACAGACTTTTTCACCATCATGATGACCAAATATCAACTATGGAACTATGTAATGTCTTAAACTAGAGTTGGCATTCCGAACACGCATTGTTTGGCATCAACTCCTGCGCGCTTGGCAATGAGTTGTGGGTTGTCACTCGGTTGAATCTGCTGCAGCAACAGAAATACAGAGAAACGCAAGCATGTCACTGGCCATCAACTGAACATCTGCGTTACTCCGGATCCATGTAACTCGGGTCTGCATAAGTCGAGGACTTACTGTAATTGCTCTTTTTTAGCATTTAAATTGTAAATACCATGGTAGGAAATGTTTAGCAGCATATCGTAAACTAATAATTTTTGTCCACATATGAATTCTTTGAAATTCCCCAATTTGAAAATTCTAACAAAAAAGTTCCTCTGCATTCTTCCAGCAACTGTTTTTCAGAATGAGCCTTTAGTGCTGCTGGAAATTTGGTTGATAAAAAATGAAATCGATTAGATCCTGACAGAGTGAAAATGCTGAATTTTCTAAACAAAACCTTGCAATCCTTTTTCATTTATTTTTCAATTTTATTTAAGAAAAATTAAACTTTGATTTACTTTTGAAACTACCCATTTTTTATATTTGCTCTTGGACATGTCCTTAACCCATTCGCCTCTTAATTTTCCATGGATTTTCTGCCCTTTATGCTCTATTTAATTTTCCGAAAAATTTCGCTTGGAAATCTTTTTATTTTTTTTTTGGAAATTAAAATTTTTTATAAATTAAATATTTCAAAACTTATTTTCACTGAATGAAAAAAAATTGTGGTACATATCATCGGGAAATGAGAATAGCATTAGAACACTGAATTCCATCAGGTAACTGGCGATTCGCCGGCTCTTTACCTAATGGCAAATCGAGACAGGCCGGCGAATCGCCGGCTCATTTACCCGAATGGGTTAATGAGGACGTTTACCATGTTTTTTTATTGCCGAATATGATAGAGTTTGTAAAATAAAAAGACCCGTATTTTTCCGTTTTTTGATCCGTCAATTATTTTGCGAGTTATTAGCGGCGAAAAATTGATGTTTTTAACCCTTTTGGAAAAGTGGGTGTGGTGCAAGCTCTGACGTATATCGACATCGTCCAATCACAACTGAGCCTGCAAAGCTACTTCGCCTTATCGCAAAGGGGGGGACACAGATGGGAGCGATTTTGACAGGATCTGTGCGAGCACACCTTCCGAGAATCCCCCTCCACTCCCTTCCCTCCCTTTAAGAGCAGTCAAGGACGGGAGGAAAATGACGTCAATGTTATCAGAGCAGCTTTTCAGGTGGGCGTCACCTTTTGCTTATTTCAATTTTTGATTTCAGAGTGAATGGTTGTGGTTAGAAGATTAATTTTTTGACTAAAATTCTTTTTTCGTTTCCATCTAACAATTTCGTGCAAAAAAAAATGCGATTTCGGTTCCGAGTAAACGCCCACCATTTCAGTGAGTGGGGACTATATGACCATTATTCATTTATTAATCACCTTAAGAAATATGATTCAGCTTCAATCGGAATTAATACGAGAATTCACGAGAGAGGAAGCATTATTTAAAAATTTACAGATAAAAGGAAGATTTGAATTAAATGAAATTCAGGAGGATTAGGATTTAAGATTAGAATTCGAGATTTGGATTAGATTAAATATTGGATTCGGGATTCGGATTAGATTAAATATTGGATTCGCCCCATCACTAGTCTTCACTAGGGATGGGTCGGTTGGGTTCTTGGGTTCTCGGTTCCCCCGGTTCTTGAGCTTAGAACCGGAACCGAGGCCAAAAATAATCAGTACCGAAATAATTGGTGCGAAAACCAGTTTGAAACCTGCTCACACTCTGAAAGCGGAGGCTTCACATTAAAACCTGGTGAAATAGTGTACTTAGATGCATCAAAGTTGCCGTAAATTATTCTAATTCAGTCGTTAAAATGACTATATGATTTATTTTATTACATCCAATTCTAGTAAGTGATGAAATACCGCCGTAATAAGGATATTCTGATTGATAGGTATATGTTACGTCCACCTACTTTGGAGGTGCGAGTCCTCAGATCATTTTCATAAATTTTATCATAATATAGTATATGTAACACAAAAATATAATGAAGTAGGTATTCTTTTTCAAGCAGTATGTCTCTGAAAATGATTATTGATTATCTTATCTTACCACTAAGTAATGCAAAGTAAGAGGTAAATTAAGAACCGGAACCGAGAATCGGAACTGAGAACCGAACCAGAACTGAAAAAAAGTGGAACCGACCCATCCCTAGTCTTTACATTTTAATATTGTACCAGTTTCAATAATAAGACCTTAATATTTAAGAATGAATGCTGAATAATAATATGCAAATGAAATATTCTCATTTATTTCTTTTCTTGTTGTAACCTGCAGCTGATCAAAATTACATTTTTTTCACAAAATATCTCACATCTCCGTTTGAACACAGTCTTTGCGAATTTTTATTATGCATTCTAAGCACACTGGCTTTCTGCATTGGAAACATATGAAAGAGGTTTTCCGTTTCTTGCATGGTGGGCACAGTCTACATGTAGTCTTCTTCTCTGGTAGATGGTCTTCCAACGGTAGGTGGAGAATCTGACCTATACTTAATCGTACCTGTCTTGCGAGTCTAGGATTGGACATTCTCCTTCTCAAGTGGGTCATTACTACCTGCAGCTATCGATTTAAGAAAATTAAATCCAAGCATAACTTTTTTGTCTTTCATGGATTCTTGAAGCACAAAGGAGTTGACTACGGAAATATCTAATAATATTCTGAAAAACACTGTCATTGGGCACCTCCTTGTTCTTCAGCTGGATGAGTAGCTATCCAGTGAATCAACGCCACCCTTAGTAGTGACTCTTTCATCACTCTCCCTGAGGTGCATTGAAGAAACCAAACAAGTAGCCCTATTTCTCTTTAGATTATGAGAAACTAGTCACTTTGGCTGAGAATCCGTGCAGTGAAGAGCCCACTATAAGCCCTTAGGATGGCCAAAAATCACTAGGTCTTTCCCTTTTATTTCACCAATTGTTGCCATTGCCTTTGATTTTAAAGTTTTCAACCAGCTCAATAGATGTGAACCAATTATCCTCTGTGATATTTCTATGGGACCTCATGATTGGCTCAGAGAGACGAAGAACTAATTAGATTTTGATGATTTCTGGTCATCCCCTATCGGACCTATCCCATCAGTGTCTTTCCCAGCATACAAATACGCATTATACATGTTATTATAAATGTTTGCGGCATCAGCCAAGCACATAATTTAAACCGTACTTGGCAGGCTTACTGGGGATATATATTTTGAAGCAGTATCGACCCCTGAAGCTAATTAGCATTTCATCAATACAAGTAACGGGGCCCAATGAATAGCATGTGGGGAGTTTTGAATTGGGCAATGAAATAACTTGGAAACTGGAGCTACCGGGTCAGTTTTGTATCGGGTCATTCGGTCCGCATGGTTAACAAAATGGAGACTCATGAGAAGTAGAGTTGTCCTGACATTTCTGGTCAGAAAATTTCCCAGCCAGTGCCATCTGTGGCAGAAATACTGCATATGTCTTAATTATTTGATTTGAAAATAGCAGCATAAGCTAAAGACCAGGAAATGCTTTCAATTCCATCAAATCTAAATTTTGAAGTTAAAGCCTGATGTCCCTTTTACACTTCTCTCTTATCATTTGAAGCTTTATGTTCGTCCAATGTAATAGCAATAGTAACATTTCTTCATCAAAAATCTGGGGCCAATAATCTATAGTCTCAACACCTTTACCTAGCAATATAATGGAATCCTTCAAATCAGGATTTTCAGCGACGATGTTATGCATGGGTGTACGAATTTTCCTCTTTGGCTCACTGGATGATCACCTACTGTGATTTCTCCCATGAAAAAATTGCCTTTACTTGGGGAAACCATCTTCACTACATCACTTCTTTCCTCATCTGTGCTCTTTCCTTCATTAGCAGCGGTCTCCGTATCGTGACCACTTCTGATAACATAATCTTCTTCAATGTCACTTTCCACTTCACTTTCATCTTCTGCTAAGTACCCATAACCTGCTCCACAAAACCAGGGGCTTGCGGTCGCAGTTTTTGAGAAGGATTGGGTTGGTTACTCACTGCTGCAGGCGAAATTCATTCGCAGTATGATCCACAGCAATTTGTCCATAATCCACTGTTGTCGAGCATGTACAAAAAAGGCATTCCTCTGAATTATAAGAGAATATAAAATGTATATTTACATTACAAATTCAAGAATATATGGTCATTATGCATTTCTAGGATTCAAAAAACTTACCTGAGTGTGATGCTGTTGTCAGGGGCGAGTAACATAAAGAAATGTGTCAAAACAAATAATTGTGCTAGAGCAAGCGATAAATCAGCGTACTGCAGTTGACAGGAAATTTCGTGTTCCTACTGTTCTCAGACACAAAATTACGGAGCAAGTATGAAAAATCCATCATTTTTCCAATGTACATAACCTGCGTATTGCTTGCAAGTGCTACAGGCAAAATGACACAAAATCAGGCAACACCACTTGTCAATAAAATGAATAAGAAGTGTCACATTTATACATTGAGAGTGTTATATGTCCATAAAAACAGGATTTATTTTATTTTACAAGCGCTCTCAGCATCAACTTGAGTAAATGTTTTATCTAACTGAACATTTTTTCGAAAAATTAAAAAATATTATATCCACACTGGACTATTAACAAATGATGCAAAATAGGAATTGTTTACTCTTATAGCTGTACAAGCACTAACGTTTGCTTTTTAACCACTTTCGGAATCATGTCCACCAACATAATGACTGGTCATTTTCCAATTTAGTGACGTGAGGTCCCTCAGACCGCATAATGAATTCGATCAACTTTTTACAGGGATACAGCATAAATTTATAATATTTTAAGAATGTTACACCCTTATAAGACAAAAATAAGAAGGTAACAAGAATAACATGCGGTTTGAATATTACTGCTTAAGAATATTCATATTTTTAAAACGCAGCAGTCTCCTAGACTGCACGTCAATGGTTAATGGTTAAATAGGCCTGGGGCTGACAGTGTTAACACTTGGGTGTGTTGGTGATATTGATGATAGTTATGCAGAGTGTGTGAAACAATGTTTTGGTGATATTGGTGTTGCTTACAGTAATTCAGATGGCATCACTTTTGTTGGAGACGAAGCCATGGGAGTTTGCAGCATCAATCATGGTTCGTTAGTTATTCAGGGGTGGCAACCAACAGCTGACGTCATTCGTGCCATATGGGATGGGTGGGGAACTGGGTAGGAGCATTTCGGGTAATGGAGGAAGGGTGGAGAGAAACCCAGCATCGGCATTAGCTTACTCTTAATGACAGGTGCCACGGCTTAACATCCCATCTGACGGATGGAGTACTGAACCTGATATGCCCTCCACTAAACACTCAAGTAGGGACCGGTTTGCTACTGAAAAATCCACCGCTGCCAGGAATCGAACCTGGGCCCTCGGGGTGGGACAACCCGATCCCCATCAATAATGGTGAGGATTGTGTTGGTGTTAGGAGTAATGGTGCTCATTCCATTCTCTCTGTCTAAGCTCTTAAAATGCTCCTTTCATATTCATTAACTCTAACATTTACCTTGCTGAGGACAGACATCACTCTTGTGAGCAAAAGTTTCATAACTGACTCTGAAGAAATATCTCAGTCGCTTGAAGAGAATATCTTGGCAAGATATCTCCCCGAACTTTAAGAATACTTCCAGGATGAAAGGCAGTATTTCTTCACACAAGGGCACCTAGAAATAAAACACAGATGAAAAGTACATTTCAACCTCCGAATTGAAGAGCCATAATTTTAACTTAAGGAGATCAACTGATTTATTGCACACTTATGATGTGGAAGTCATTGTCAGAGGATTCCAGCATTCCCATGAAGTGGGCAAGCAACAATAACCAGGGAAGATTAAGGGTATGAAGATTTAAGAAGTCCCTTTCTCCCTCAAATTCCATCCATACATCTTACCTTGAGGCGGCATATGTGTATGAGCTTCTCCAGGTAGGTTGAATGTGAAGTGAAGCACTGGAGAAGTGCTGTCACCAATGAAGTAACCCACTTGGAATGGTCACTATCCTCACAAGGAATCCAAAGGTTTTGAGTTTTGAAGAATGCCTCCTCATTGAATTCCAAAGGGGACAGGGAAAGGAGATGACTGTTTGATTGCTCCAAAATTGTATAGTCCTCAGCCAATTTCAGCTGATAAGGCCATTCTTCAACTGCAAGCAAACATCGGAAAACATGTTCTTTATCATACACAAGGCACTCCTCACAATCTCTCCTTTTCACTAGATTAATGTGTGACAAGCATTTCTTATAATAGCATAATGAGATGGGACTTCAAGCAGATTCATCTACCAACATAAGGATTTCAGGATAAAAATCCTAACCAAGCATCATAACACATTCCCATTCAAACTGTAGAGGTGCAATTTTCAGTGAACCACATTTTTTTAGAAACGACAGGTCATGAAAAGAATGAAGCAGGTATGATTTGCAGTCACCTTTAAAATACATGTACAATGTAGATGAAAGATTTCATGAAAGATTTCATCTACATTGTTCTCATTCCAAAAGCTACCATATGCACAAAGATAATACTGATTTCATAAACTGATGAAAAAGTGTTCATTCAAACAATATTCATGTACGAATATTAATAAAATGAGTAACAAGCATATAAATCCATTCACACAGTAATGCTAGTAGGCTGTTAAAAAATGCAAGTTATCAGAAATTTCATGCTAAATTATAAGTAAAAAAAAATAATTAAATCAGGTGAAAGGAAATGATTGGAGAAAATTTATATTACAGAATTAAATCCTGGAATCATTACGTTAACTTTAGAGTGTATTTTTGAGTGACGCATTTGTAAATCTAGTTGAAGCGATAGAAGTACAAAAAAGTCAGTATCCACACACAACGGTTGGAAATGAAGGATGATAAAGTTTTTTATTCAATGGTTGAAAGAAAAATTTTAAACAGTGTAAGAATCGAACTTCATTACCTGCAGTCCACTACTCCACTCTGTTATTGTTATTACCATTATCTCATTAATTTGCCTTTAACTTGATTTTGCCTACTGTGTTTTTTATGTTGCGTAGGGTAGCCATAACTTCTGTATTGGATCTCAAATGTATGTACTATTAACTGTTTGTTCACATTGATATGAAGTCTTTATTAATAATATTTAAAAAAAAAACACCTTCCTTTAAGACTCCTTTTTCCCAACATTAAACACAGCTTTCACCTTTTTAAAACGATTTTATTTACCGCATTTATCATTTTAAACACTGCTTTTGAAGATTTTTATTTCCCATTTTTCGGTGTCCCTATGGATTACCTTTCCTCTGGTCGGGCCTTTACGCCGAAGTTCAAGCGCATTGTGCGTGCAATCCGGAGAGACCACCACACACTGAACAAAAGAGTGCTGCTTATCCTTAAGCAGCACGAGGTGGATAGAGTGCAGGCACTTACAACGGCGAGGAAGGAGTTGGTCAAAAAGACCAATGCCAGGAAGGAGAACTCCACCTTCTCCTTTCAGCCGTCCCGCCTCTTCCGACCCCCTCCACCTGTTGTCCAAACACCACCAACTGTCCCGGAGGTGGAATCTTTCTGGAAGGACATCTATGAGACTAGGAAGCCATTCAACGAAGGTACTCCAGCTATTGCCCACTTTAAAGAGTTCTGTGACCGCCACCTAGAAGATATGGATCGTCCCATCTCAGTCACGGAAAGTGATGTGAAGAAGGCCTTTTCTGGCAAGAAGAACTTCACTGCTCCAGGAATGGACGCAGTGAATAACTTCTGGTGGAAAAAGTTCTCTTCCACGCACAAACACCTGGCCAGAATCTTCACATCTTTCCTGTCAGGGACGGAGCCAATTCCGTCCTGGCTGACTGAGGGGCGAACGGTCCTAATACCGAAAAAGGGAGACTTGTCCGATCCGAAGAATTACCGCCCTATAACCTGTCTCAACACTGTATACAAGGCGTTCACTTCCATCTTGAATGACCTTATCCTCCGCCACATCCAACCGGTATGGGAGGAAGTGTACGAGCAGAGGGGCTCGAAGAAAGGCATCGCGGGATGCAAGGACAACCTGCTCATTGATAGGTGTGTGAGCCAGGATGCTTGTCAATACAAGCGTAACCTGTCAATGGGCTGGGTGGACTACAAGAAGGGTTTTGATACCACCTCTCATGAGCTGATTATAGCCATGCTGAGGTACATGAAAGTCCACCCAGAGGTTGTGTCCTGCATCGAACGCCTGTTACCACTGTGGAAGACACGGTTCGCCATACCATCTGGCAAGAAGACCGTCTACACAGATTTGGTAACATACCACCGTGGCGTTTTTCAAGGCGATAGCCTCAGTCCCCTCCTGTTCTGTTTATCTCTCCTCCCACTGTCCGTTCAGTTGAGAAGAGGTAGGGGATATATGTGCGGTGTCCTGTCAAAAAGGGAGCATAAGGTCACCCATCTTTTCTACATGGATGACCTGAAGCTTTATGCTTCAAGCGCGAAAGACCTGCGTCTGGCGTTGGACACCGTACCCAGATACAGTGAGGATATAGGAATGAAATTCGGATTGGACAAGTGCGCAACCATCCACCTGGCGAAAGGAAAGATTTCGGAAGACCAGGAAGACGTGCAGCTCGTTGACGGAAACGCTATTCGTCATCTTGATGACGACGAAGCGTATGAATATCTTGGCGTCCCCCAGTGCCGTTTGCAGGAGATGAGAGCAGTGAAGGAAAGGCTTGCAGCGAAATTCAGGCAGACTCTCAGGCGAATCTGGAGTTCTGACCTGTCAGGCAAGAACAAGGTTCTTGCGACCAACACCTTCGCGGTTCCAACACTGCTCTACACCTACGGTTGCATCAAATGGAATGTCAATGAGCTGCAAAACCTCGACAGGGGAAAGAGGAAAATGATGACCATGTTCCGTAGCCTTCATCCGAAGTCTTCCGTCGCCAGATTGTATCTCCCGAGAAGGCTAGGTGGTAGAGGGCTGATAAGCCTGGAGTGCCTTCATGACAGAGTAGTCCTGAATACGGCTTGCCGCGTGTTCCACAGCACAGACCCCCTTATGCTGCACGTGAAGAAACACAAGAGTGTCGGCAAAGGGGCGTTACTATTCCAGGCGGCGAAAAGGGCAGCAGATGGCCTCGGTTTGGACTTGGACCTTACTTCCAGCGGAGAAGTGTGCGAAAAATCAATCTTGTCGCTGGAGGTGGACGTGTTAAAGCTTGAAATAAAGAATGCGTAGCAAAAGATACTGCTCCGCAAGCATACCGAGAAGCCCATGCATGGAAGTTTCTATCGAAAATTGGAAACACATGGGCTATCGAAGGAGCTCACGTTCACCTTCCTGCGGTCCGCAGGTCTGAAGTCCAGGATGGTGTCATCAACACCCTCGTGTACCGTCGCCTCATCATTGGGGCAAATGTGACGGACACGAGATGCAGAGCGTGCCGAAGGCAGCCGGAGACTTTAGGTCATCTACTCTCCGGCTGCAGTTTTTATACGAAGAACGCATATATAAACCGGCACAACTCAGCTCTGCAGGTGTTGTATTACCATCTAAGACACCATTACGGTATAGACGCGAATCCAGTGCTGCCTTACGACCCTGGAGACACCCGAGTCCGTCGTGGAGAACGATAAGCGTAAGATCTGGTGGAATTATTCCTTCTCCACCTCCAGGCAATTGGAGGCGACGAAGCCTGATATCGTTCTGCTCGACAATCTCTCTCATGCCATGTTCATGATCGAGTTTTCGGCACCGGCCGAAACGAACATGGCAGCGAGGGAGATTGAAAAAAGGACCAAATATCAAGATCTGCTGTGTGAACTCCGGCAAATGTACGCGGGCTACTCTTTGAAACTGGTAGTCCTCATCATGGGCGTGCTTGGTGGTGTCAAGAGCTCACTGGTCGAAAATCTCAAGTGCATCCCGGCGTGCAGGGCACGAGTGGATGCACTTGCAAGTGTGATGCAGAAGGCTGTCCTTCTCGGGTCTCTCTTCCTGCTTCATGCGCATGACCCTAATGCCGGGTAGCCACCTATCCACCGGTGACGGATGTGGCTACCCCTAGGCGCGACCCCTCTCGAGTCTCCGGCAATTATGACGGCAACGAAACCTGATGCTAGCCGGAGACTCGGAGGTGGATGTTACAAATTGTAACAATTATAATAAGATAAAAGTAATTTGATGCACTTTTTATCCAGAAGTCAGCCATCTCATAGCATGCTTATAAAAATGGAACAAACATCGATAGAACAAGTTAACTCTTGAAAGTTCTTGTGATTATTTCTTAATTATAAAATGTCTTGGGCAGACCATATTAATTTCCTTTGTAACAAGCTAAGTTCAAGCTGTTACATCCTTAGACAGCTTAGTCACACAGTAACACAAGAAACTTTACGAAGTTTGTATTTTGGTGATTTTTATTCACATGTTATATACAGTGTTATCTTTTGGGGATCTATCCACTTGTCTTTAAAAATATTCAGACTCCAGAAACAAGCTGTCAGAATCATTCCCCGGAAGTGTTATAGATCCCCTAGTAAACCAATTTTTAAGGCTTTGAATCTCCTTCCTTTACCATGTATATATTTATTTCTAACTTACATGTATGTGATGAATAATATTGTTAAATCTGATGTGAACAGTGTATTCCACCAACACTACACAAGGACAAAAAATGACATCCATTTCAATTGTGTGCGTACAAAAGCTGCTAAAATTGGACCCAAAGAAATGGGCATAAAATTGTTTAATAATTTACCACTGTGTAAAACAAATTAAAAGCATCAATGCTTTTAAATCAGAACTAAAAAGGTACTTGCTAAATAATTTGTTCTATTCTATTGAGGAATTCCTCAGTGACACTTTGTGTTAAAACCTGTAATTGTGTATTATATATGTATGAATATGACGTGCCCTATATCTTTTCATATCAATGTAACAGATTTTTGGGCAAATAAAGACCCCAGATAGCACGGGCATTTTCGTATCTGGATACGAAAGGATACAATCAGGATAAGATAAGTCACACATTTGTCGTTTGTAAAAGGCGTTTGTGGAATATTTTGCACCAATTGAAGAACGAATGAGCTAGTACATGAAGAAAATGGATGCAAATCACGAATATGTCAATGAAATATACTCGTGAGCGTTATTTTTTTCTTAAAATGGAAAATAAGTACACAAGATACATAGTATCTCCTTGTATCGGATCACGGCAGGATACACGTATCTTTTCGTATCTGGAACTATTTTTTGTCTAACTCGTCAGCGCTACAGACATCTGACGCGGAGGTCAGCTCTTTAAAGAGCCTCTTATAAAAAAATTAATCAAATTTTAATAAATAACTTTCAAGCCCTTAATTTTTCCTTCGTGATAGGATATTGGCAATCTGCATGTACTGATAAAAGTTTTTTAAGCTCATGCATAGGTAGCTCTGCAGAAAACAATTGCTGAACGATATTGATAGAAGCGTAGAACCACGACATTGTTGTAGGCGTAAGTCAGAGGGTGAGTATATTTAGTTATTTTAATGTTAATTTTTTATCTCTGCGTAACTCCTTGCATTGTCTTTTCATTTTCGAGATCCAAAACTTTTCCTCTCTTCCTCATACAGGTATAAATAGCACGTTCCAGTGAGTCCTGGTGTGGAATCACGGATGCATCTTTCGCGTTATGGCAATCTTTATCAATACCGCTTACCCCTAGAGTAGCGCAAGGTTAACAGTAACTGTCAATAAAAATCGCTCCACTAATAGTGATAAGCAATTTTAAGTGCCACGCGAAATATGAAGAGTGTAGATCAGGTTCTCTCTGACATAAGTTAAATCAAAAAATAACGGTCACGCTAGCGCACGCCTTATGAAGATCCACGATCGCGGCCAGAATCACAATTGTGACAAAGTTTAAACTTTGTTTCAGGAAGCTCTAATGGCTCTTGCCGAAGGTATGTTCTGAGTGTGGAAAAGTTCCTCATTACCAATTGCTTATTTTTTACGTGCCTTCGTATTTGTGGTTTGATAACACCTCCATTTCTTACTGTCGCAGGTCCATTTAAGTAAAACTTCTTTACTGCCGCAGTGATTTGATTGTTGTGGTTCATTGCTAGGAGTCACTGAAGCTTGTGAGCTCTCAGCCAACGGCGAGTTATGTATGAAATGTATTTGTTATTAGTAATTTCATCGAAACGTTCGTTAAAGATGTAAATGCTAATTTGAAATATACTGTTTCGTCACCAACAGTATTTTTCATTTTAGTCAACTTAAGTTGGTAACCTTGGTAACGGGAGATTAGAGAAAAATCGATTGTGGGATTCGATGAATATCGATCGTGAGATTCAAGAATTATCGATTGTGTGAATCGAGGACTATCGATTGTGAGATCTTGGGACCGACGTGGTATTCCTACGCCTCGTATCTAATCGTATCTCCTTCGTAGCGGACATTGCACTCCTTGATATCTCGTTTGCATACTGTCCGGTAGTGGATGGTATCCATTGCCGAAGCCCGACAGCAGGGCTCCGTATCTTCTTCAGCATTGGATAGTATCCAGATACTAAGGGTATACGTTGGAAGCTGTGCTATGTGGGACAATAATAATAATTATAGATACAATTGTTAGATTATACTTCAGATATTTTTTCAGTGCATGTCAAATGCCTGAGAGAATTCCCTGAGAGCGCACTAAAAATTATAGACGTCTAAAAATCGTCTATTTAGTGTCTAATGGTAACTTCACTGCCTGAAGTCTGATGTAAACCAAGGATAGACAAAATATAGACATGATAAAGAAGTTAAAATGATGGACACAGAATACCTAAGTAAACCAGTTTAATTACCAACCAAAAAATATATTATGCATATGCTTTCAATAATTCACCATAAGACCCATTTAAACATTTATAAAAAATGAATATTCTGGTATGCAGGCAAATTTTATTTGTTCAGTATGAGTCCATTACCAGGCTTAAACAATCATCCTGTAGATTCCTCTCATATGGCCAAGTTGGTTGAGCTTGTTTCGGCAGTTTTCTTTTGTTTGAATCCGTGTCTGGACATGGAAATGCAGACTTGCACCGAAACTTATTGGAGTGAAGTTGAAATTTATCATCTCACTGTTTTTACACACTCTAGTTACATAAAATACAATTGTCTTCTACATTCTTGTTTCCTAAAGAATAATTTGGTTGCGGTTCATCCACTACTTTTACAATGAGGCTGTATCAACTGCTGTGTGCAATCCTTGTAATTCAAGGCTATGGAAATACATCTGCTAAGTAATCCATTTTTATTTCTGTAGCATCTGCATGTTATTGTCTTTACAGATTTCCTGAACCATACAATACTTCTTTTTCTGAAGTTATGTTGTAAAGATACGAAGTTGTTAAAAATACATCATTCCTTGAAGTTTCAACATGTGTTACAATACTGCAAGCTGATAACGTATTTAAGAGTGGTATTTGGACCTTTTCATTTAATTAATGCCAAATGGGGTCCCATTTTGTTAGGTTTGCAATTTATAGTGATTAATCATGCTTGGCAAAATAATGTGACACCTGAACTTTGTTTTCTTTTCATTAAAAATTTTGATGACCCATGGACACTGTCTCCAAAAATGCTGAGGAAGTGCCATTTATTGTGTGCTGAGGTGTTGTTGTGTAAATTTTGTATAATTTATTTGCATTTTTTCTGGTTAATAAAGGTAATTATTATTAAATTTTTGTAAGGTGTTGATGGTTTCTGGAGTAACCTGCAGAAGCAATTGGATTTAGTCTTTTCCAAACTTTTTTGTGGAAGTGGTTCTTCCAAATGAAACAGATGACTTTGTTTGTGTGCACAGAGTAGTTACTGTACTAACTAAGTTTTTACCATACAGTTTTATCAGGTTACAGTTTATCCGATGATGACATATCATCAAAACATAGGTAGCATATTAAATATTGTGTGGAAAACAAAGTTGTTACATTTTTGTGATTTTGTGTTGATTACTGCTACTACTACAAGAAAAAAAATTAAAAATTTGGAAGGCATGCATCAGAATGTCCATAAATATATCTATATAAACAACAAATAATAATCAGGCTGGGTTCACGATGAAATATATTTTATTTTACATCTAGTATGCTGAGAACCTATATCAAACGTTACCCATTGACAAAAAGTGGCAGAAATCTGTCCCTAATTTAGACCACATGTAGCCATAATGTAAACCAAAATAAGATGTCTACATCTGACATAAGCAAACCCTATGGTTTGATGTATAAATTATTTACATCAGGTATACTGCAAACCTTGTGCTCTCAGAGTTGTAATACATAAGCAATATTAACTGTCCATGCATAGAGCCAAAGTAAGGTGAACAGGTGATGATATGAATAATGTTGAAGACCATTAAAGAGAGTAATGTTTTGTGATTATACCATGTCCTTTCTATTACACACTGTTAATCTATGAATTTATTGTTGTCAGAAGTGTAAAAAATGTTTGAGGAGACTTAACTAGTGGAATGCCGCAACCACATCTTAAGGGCTAAATCTGGGCATATAGTGTTCCCTTCCAACGGGAAAATGCTTACCCAGAGTGCACTCCCCTTCCTTGGAGTTGATAATGGCTGTGAGGGCACAAGATGTGGCCTCAACCACTTCCATGCTTGGATCCAACAAGTACTTCGGGAGTAACTCCAGGCATTTGAGGGTCAGGTTATGCAGCTGGTTTCCCTGCATTCTGCTTGGCGTAGATGAAGTTGTATGCCGGACAAGTATTCCCACATTTATATCACCAGACCCTAGCTCAGCTAAGCACCTTGCTGCCTCTGCTCTTATCTGTGAGGTACAATGAAATATCTCATTTAGACTCACTTATGCACCTTCTTTTTACACATGCATGAATGCACTAAGTTTCCCCTGGCTCAATTTTGCCATACCACGACATTTTCAGAAGAAAATAAACATAAGGATAGTTGCCAGGATTTAAGACTTCAAAGGTAAGGTGGGACTTGAGGAACTGGGAAGTAAGAATTTTTTTAGAATGCTAATTAAGGATTTATCAATTTTTCCTTAACCTCCACACTTTTTTTGTGACCTGAAAAGCTTGTACTGACAGATATGAGGGCTCAAACTACCACATCATAATTGTAACTGCCCACCAATAAATAAACAAATAATAAAAAAAAACAGGGAGCATGGTGGCCTAGTGGGTAGAGCACTTGGCTACTGATCGAAGGGTCCCGGGTTCAAATCCTGGGCAAGAGCCTTTGGACTGTAAATGTTAATGTAAAGTGAATGCAAAATCGTCGGAGTGTGAGGTGGCCCAGGGAAAGGAACTGCCCCCCATACCCTGAATGTGTGCAATTCACTGTGACTTAGTCTGGGGCGAGCTCTACCCTCACCTATCAAAACCAACCCTCGGATTGAACCACTGAGTGAGTGAGTACCAACAAATAGCTGCTCTAATTTCCCTTAAAAGGATCAGGAAATTCTAAGCATTCACAGAATATTTTTCTGGGGTTATGGCTATGTATTTGAGCAAAAATCGACTGAAAGATTTATTTAAAAATTAAAATAAGTACATTACTTAAGGTGTTAAACACTGATGCCATCATAAAATGCAGAGAGGTGGAATATGATTCTCCAGTAGCCAAACCAATTATTTTTTTGGGAATTTTAAATGCATTAGCACAGCTGGAACTAAGCAACAGGGTTACATAATTTAAGGAAATACAGTGAAATCCATTTAAAGCATGGCTCTTATACAACATTTTCCCATTTGTAATAGCTCATGGATTGAAATACCTTCATTACAATGCAAAATACAGTACTCCCTGATTTATGACTGTCCAATTAACCACCATCCAAAGTTACCAACAAAATCTTTTGAAAAAGTCAAAGTTTTAAATTGTCAGATTGTATTTCGATCAAATCATGCTTATTGTCAATTATGATTACAATGTGTGCCATTTCTTGAGCTTCCACACTTTGGAGTGAATATTCACAACCTCATTCCACAAACTGTTGAAGTTTGAGGTTTGACTGACCAAATTGTATGCATTGTCAGAGATAATGGGAAGAACATTGCTTCTGCACTTGAAGGGAATCTATTTGATCACATTTTCTGCTTAGCTCACTCTCTTCAACAAGTGATTAAAAACGGCATCCTCCACAAACCAATAGTGAAAGACTTGCAGCAAAATGTCGCAGGATTGTGGGTCACTTCAAGCATTCTAATAAAGCATCGGCACAACTGAAAGTGACCCAAGTACTGCCGACTATGAAAGAGTATAAGCTCATTCAGGAGGAACCCATCACCTTGAACTCCTTTTTGCAAATAATGAGGCATCTTCCGCAGCAGAAGCTGGTAATAGCATCAACTGCCTATAACCTGAGTTTTAATGCAGACATAGTAACTCCTCCACAATGGGGTGCTATCGAGCAACTGATTGATGCTCTAGATGTTTTTGGAAGATCGACATTTGTTGCCAATGGAAATTCAGTGACAGTTTCAGTCATCCCTCTTGTGAAGTCATTATTTTGCTTGAAACTATGTACTAAGTTTCCACACAGTCATCTGCAAGATTTCACCAATGATTTGCTCTTTTCCATCAAAAGTCCATATGCATTTTTGGAAAAAAAGGAACAGTCATACACATATGCCACAATCCTTGATCCATGATTCAAAATCAGTGTGTTTCAAGATTCAAACAATGTTCAAATGATGAAAAATCAATTGGCTTTGGAGATGACAGGTCTATCTGAAAGATGCTACCCAACACAAGGAGATAGCTCATGAAAAGTGCAACAGAAAAAACTGAATTAAAGTATGAACATACAATGTAGGGACTTTGTTCCACAACAAATGTTAAGTCTATGTGATTTTTATACACAATTTTTTGTTCCACCTAACCCCTTCTCGCTGTGCCCCTCATTCACATGTCTATAAGGAAAGTGCCTTTCAATGCATCATGTTACCAAAACTGTCACCCTCAATCATATCAACTCAATCATATCAACCAAAGCAGCATGCATGCCGTCACATATCAACACATTTTTCTTACTTCCAGATTCAAGAGGTGACAGTCATCAATTAGGGAATTTTTTTCAAACCTGTTTAACTTCATTTATAAAATCTGTCTGATCTCAACAAAATCACTATACATTCAGTCCAAATACCTCTCACTCACTCAGTGATTCAACCCGTACGTTGGTTTTGATAGGTGAGAGTAGAGCTCAACCCGTACTAAGCCAATGGTGCATCTACATCTACACGATACCCTGCAAGCCACCGCGAGGGTGTGTGGCAGGGGGTGAAGAGAAATACACCCATTCAGGGTAGGGGGGGGCAGTTCCTTTCCCTGGGCAACCTGCCATTTCCTACAGTGCTGACATGCAGAAAATCGAATCGCGAGGATTTTAGATGGGTGTCCAGAAAGGCTCTTTCCCGGGATTTGAACCCAGGACCCTCCAGTCAGTAGCTCAGTGCTCTACCCACTAGGCCACCATGACCCCAAGATGGTATTGAATATATCAGTGCAGTAACTACAAGACGGTCTTCTCTCAACAAACACCAATTATGATTATGACACTCCCCAAGCTCCACAGTGTGTTTTACACTATTGTCACTCACCAACAGGCGGAGCATGCTCAATATCACAGCCTCTTGGCATACAGTATAGGACTTGGTACTAAAATGTGCAAACTACTGATGATGTGTCCTAAATACATACTTGGTGGAAGGCGGAACACTCAGGGCAATTGTGTACACAATGCAGGTAGGAACGAGAACAGTTATTCGTAAAAGAAATGCATGGTTCAAAACCATCCATAATATTTTGCACCAGTATAAAAATCCATCTAAACTATTCCTGGATAAAGATACACAATCCATGGGAGTGCGTGTGATTTCGGAAGCATGATAAAAATACAAGATTTGCAAAAATTACCTTCACAAAAGTATTATTGGAATGTAAAATTCATACATTCCTGTTTCAAAACTTAAGATTCATACATTCACTCTTTCTCTGCTTGTGGTTTCCCACAAGAAGGGAAAGATCTGGTGCAGAAACAGTCACTCACTTTGGATTTTGCTGTGAGTGTCCACAGGCATCACCCGGAATTGAACCAGGTATCGTTTGACCCATAACGCAAGCACTAATCTACTGGGCAACCTTGCCACTCACTAAAAGGATCTTGATAAAAGATTATGAGGCCAGAGCAAGAAGCATAAGGAGATATAGCACGAAAACAAATTAGGAGTCAAATGACCCCGAGCCGTCCTTCTAGGTATAAGCTCTTTAAAAAATAGAAAAAAAACTAGAGTAATTTTAATGCTGTACCTTGAAATTTCAGACCGTAATGAACTGAGTAAAAATTCTCAAATAAATTCAAAACTTTTTACACAGAGAAAAATTAAGTTGAATTTGGAAAATGGGTCAAATGACGCCTCCTGTCCTTCCAGTGTTAAGAAACAATTCTAAAACACACAAAGTCATGAGAAGACACAGTTCATACTCTATAAAGAATTCTTTTTGTAGTCAGATATTCATTCACCATACCCTTTTTAATGACAGGCAGGGATGAGAAGAAACGAAGCAAATCCCAACAACACATGGCCTTACTAAGAGGTATCCCATGATTTATAAAGAAGCAAATAAAATAAGGCTAAAAATTCCATGCATGCACAGTCCGATAATAAAGAGAAGAAAACATACCTCATTGTCTGAAGTGGTGGCTAGCTTTGCCAAGAGACCAATTGTTCTGTGAAGGATAGTCTCACTGTAGTGGAAGAAAGAGTATCTTTTGCCTTCTACTTCATTGTAAAGCCGTTTCAACCCCTCTTTCTTCTCCTTCAACTGAAACAACAATAGTAAATTCAAATAAGAAACTTCAACTTCTGCTTTTCGTTCAAGTATTGCCAATTTTTAAAAGTCGGATATGAAGTGGAGCAAGTGATTGGATCTCTTCATGTTTTCAACCCAGCATATGATTTTTTGACTTTAGGACTTCTTCTTTATGAAAAACATTAGGGCCATAATCCTGACATCACACGCCTCAAAGATTGCGATAGAAATCATTCGTAGAAGGATAAAAACAGAAACAGAAGAGATCCTGAGTGAAGATCAATTTGGATGAAGAAAAACAAGGTTATGAGAGAAGCAATCAAGGCCCTTCAGTCATTAACAGAAAAAAGGAATGAAGATAATGAAACAAAAATTTTTCAATAATACAGTTCAAAGTTTGAGGCTTTACTTTGGGGACCCACTTCATTGGAAAAGAAAATCCACTTTGTGCATTGCACACAAAGGCTTTATTGGTGTCTACCATGGTTTCGACAATGACATATATTGTCTTGGTAATGGTCTTACATGGTCTTGATAATGATATATATTGTCAAAACCATGGTAGAAACCAAATAAAAAAATAAGAATCTTTATTCTATTTTCATCATTCAAATCTTTCGAATTCAAAAATATAGAAAGCTTTAAGTCATAACTTAGAAAAGATTAAATTAATGGATGAAGGTGATACTTTGTGGAAGTAGCAAATGTTAAACATTGTAAATGAAACAATTTTTTTCAGCTTTATATGTTCCCCAATCGATTTCAACGACTCAGCATCATTTTCAAGGGGGGCCAACTCCTTGAAAATGACGCTGAGTCGTTGAAATCGATCGGGGAACATATAAAGCTGAAAGTGGAAAGTAAAAATTTGTTACATATACAATGTTTAGAAAAGATTAGTTTCAAGCGATAAAATTGTTCATTAAAAATATTAGGAAAACAGTATCAGGGTGGCAGATAAGGATGTAGAAGAATAAGAACTTAAGGAGCACTTAAGCAAGGAGAACTTAAGTATTCAGCAAACTGAACAACTCTTTATTAGAGCACATCATGAGCAAAATGAAAAAAAAGACACAAATATTTGAAAGTATGAGAAGATCATCGAATGATTTTTTCTGGAAACGACTTCATTCCAAGCTTTTTTAAGCTATGCTAGGGCGGTAGAGGGCAACTTAAGTGTGATTGGGCCACTTGCCATCATAACAGCATAGGTATTAGAAGCAAATGTCTATTTTTAGTGTCCATACTAGTTGCCCATCTCTACTCACTGAGGATTCCGAATATTAAATTCTTATTAGGAAATGTTCATTTTTTTGTTTTGTGTCCATTTTCGATACTGGGATGATATTTTTCCAACACTACGCTCGCTAACTTTAAACTATTTACACAGGAAATACAAGTAGGTACATATTTATTTTACCATCTTTTAAGATATGCCATACAGTGCATGACACAAAGGCATCTTTTAAGAATGCTTTCACGAGTAACAAACAAAAAAGTTTTACAATGCTGCCGAAAACAACAAAATTTTGAGAAAATAATTATAAATTTTTTCATGATTCATTGAAATTGTTCGAAATTACGAAGTAGGTACCGATTTTCCGGTCCCGCTGACTTTGTATTATTGAGAGTCTACCGTATCATCACACTAAAAGGGTTAAATACAATCTGTCATTTTTTAAGGGTTCAGCACATATGCAATAATTCATACATGAATTAACCAGTTATTGATAAGCATAAAACTACCATAAGTGAACCTGCCTATTGATTTCAGCCCCCATTTGCCTTTGTGTGCTCTATGGTGTATTGGGCATTCATTGATATACCTAGCCATGGCAATAAATGATCATCAATAGTCAAAAACAATTATTATTTCCACAAGAATAATAACATTTTTCAAGTTTTTGTTTTTGGCAGCAACGTTCCTTCATACCTGGACCCAGGGGGAGTCATGATATTCAGTTGGGAATCCACAGTTGAAATTTTGTCGAAAAAGGACATCTTAAATTCCGATGTGTGGTAAAGATATAGCAAAATAATACAAGGGGGCACAACTAGTAACTGGTGATACTATTTTTACTGATGGATCGAATAAGTTTTCTCTTCATTTACTTGCACTCTCACTTTCTCAGAATGGCAATTCTTTGAGTTCTCTCTAAGCACATGCATTTCACAGCTGTTACCACCCTTTCTCCAAATGTTCAACTCACCATAGCTCGCACATGCTGCAGCATTTCCGGCCGAGCAAAGCCAAGCAATGAGTAGGCTTCCAAGAAATTTTTCAGATCGACTTTTAGACAAGTCATCTCCTCTGCACACATAGTTTTAGTTAAAAGTACATTAAGATTATTAAAGGTTGAGGTGCTTGGGAAAGGCACCAGGTAAAGAAGTTCATCTTTCAAAATATTTGATTCAAGGAGGGACTCCAACAGTTTCAGCACATCTTCTTCCAACAGTTTTCCACAGCCTTCTTTCACTATATCCACAAGAGCATATATTAGGGGTAATAATATTACCTGTAGACCTTTCAGCAGTGGAACAAAAAACCTGAAAATGTGAAATAACAATTTAGAGATGTCAATGGGCCACAAGCATAGATCAAAGGGAAAAAGTATATATGTTTGTGTTTTGTGGAGGAAATTACAGGATAAAGCTTTTAAACTGAAATCATTAATGATCCTTAATCCATTAAAACTCATAGATCCAGAGATTTTTTTTAATTTTTGAAGTATTAAAAAAATTTTCAACAAGTTTTATACTAGGGCAGGAGAAAACATATTTGTTGCACACTAAAAACACATCTTTATCATCTCATTGATTTTCTATACTTAGATTATATGTTATTTTTAAAGACATTCAATTTAGGATAAAGAGAGGAAATTTAATAAAATTATAAAAATTAGTCAACAGCTGCACCAATTATCTAAATGGCAAGAAAACTGATGTGAAAAATGCATCAGATTCAATGAACTTAATAATACTTACCTCTTGATAACCCCAGAAAAATAGACGTAAGCCAGCATGCACACTGTGTCATTTTCTGATTTACTCCACTTCTTCATGAACCTGAAGAAGGAGAAGGACACATCCCGAATGAGGCCAGTGATCACCTTCCGAATGCGCTTCTCTCGATTGCCTAGCACAAACTGCATCACAAATTCCACATAGAAGTGAAAAGCCATTAGAGCCGAGAGGGCGTCACATGGTGTGGGTGCATTAATTGCATTCTCAGCCAGGAGCAGCAAAACAACTCGAAAATGGCCAGGGTGTTCCGCAAGCAAATAATCGACATACTTCACTCCCTTTGGCTCCTGGTTCCAATGACACAGATACTCCAGTGATTTGTGTATCATATCCTTCGAGTAGTATACCATGTTTTTCTCGGGGAAGCATAAGTGGTGGGAACATTTGAGAAATGCTTTGTCGCCAGAAACATACACTATTTCATTCTCATCATAGAAAAGTTTGAAAATAGAGTACAAAAAGGAGTTATTTCTTCTGGATAGGACTTGATAAAGCTCAAGGTTAGGGTCTATCCTCATCAATTGGTCGATAATGGTCAGAGATGTTTTCTCCACACTGAATAATTCATCCTGGTCTTCACGACCTAAATCCTTGCTCAGCATCACAGCCATTACTAAAGCACAGTGGTCCTAAAAGAATTTGAAAAAAAATATTAAAACTGAGTCTATTGGTTGTTCTCTTTTTAAAATCTTCAATAAAAATTCCAACCTTCAGCATTTTAGGTGCATTCTTTCCCACGATACAGCAAAATTCGTTCAGGAATTCATGGTTAGCTACCCACAGAGATGCAAAAATGACACCTTCATTCTCCAGGTAAAATTCTTCTCTACAACTGTAAGCAAGCCAATATGGGAATTCCTAAAAAGAAAGATTTATAAATAACTAATTGTATACTCATGTACAGTCCAACCCCCAATCTACCATGAAGAAATTGCATTTTAGATCAATAATTACATCAACATTCTGGGTTAAACATATCTGACTTGAGACTTGTCTAAATCATTATAAAAAACAATGAAAAATATATAAATAGTGAATTAAAAGTATACATGGCTTCAGTTCCAATAATTTGATCATTTCACACTTTGGCAGAATCATGCACTTCACAATCAAAAAAACCCATTATAACTCAAGGCTGACTATAGTGACAGACAGAGATTTAAAACTCAACTGATTTAATTATAATATTAAAGCTTAAACCTAGACCCAGGTCCTATTTTCAATCCATAATTTTTTTAGTCAATTGATTTAGCAAATGAATGCATGGTCACATTCACAAGCTGAGTTTTTTTCTAACTACATGACCCTCTCTCCAGTCTCTCCTTTTGAAATAAGCAAAGAGCATGAATCATTGTGAAATATCTACCCATGAAACATGAAGATTAAGAGGGTAGTTTCCGCAAAGAAGAGAGGTTGATGATGAAAGTGTACACTTCATGCTAGCAGGATTGCTGTCCCAAGATGAGGCACTAAAATAAAGTATATTGCCACTTCTTCAGCAAACTATTTAACAATGAAAATAATACAAATATGAAGTGATATTATTAACAAGCAAGTTAAACACCAACATGTAACTGCCAAAGGGAAATAGCCTCCTGTGTCAAAACCAACTCCTTGGCACAATGGGTCATACCACCACAACATTCTGAATTCCGAATGCCAGCAATTTTTCACAGTGTTTTCACCTACCAACCCTCACAGAATCAGGGATCTTGGGAATTCAGTGGTATGTGCTTAAGTCAGTAAAACTAATACCCTTACACTTGATTCAAGGTCCAGAAGACTATTCTGTAGCAACACGGTTGTGCAATATTTCTAACAATACATGGAATGATGATTGCAAATAGGATGTTGGAATATCAACAATTTATTGATATCGATAGTAAATTCTAAGGCTACTTTGTTTATCTAATATATACATATTTCATAAAAATGAGATAATATCAGGCCTATAATAATGGTCGAACATATTCAAAATGTCAACCTAATGTCACAAGGCAGTAGAGCATACTGAGCATACCATTCTTTTTTCTCGAGAGATTTATTTATTCCATAATTATGCAGTGGATTAATAAAAGAGGAAATATGGGGCTTCTGGTAATTGCAGCGAGTAAACTAAATTGGGACAGGGTAAATATGAACACCATTAATATTAGTAAGAGAATTGGTATTCACAATACTGACACTCTCCAACACAAAACCACCTGACTAACAGCCATCTGAAGTTATGGCCAAAATATTTTGAAAAAGTCATAGTTTATAAATCATCAGATTACTTTTATGAGTCCTTCAAAATTTCATTCCAAAGTATGGGTCAGTGTACACAAAAGATAGAAGAACACTATATGTTATCACAGAGCCCAATATGACTGATATTTATTGAAATTTTTTGCATGAAACTTCCATAAAAACAATTTGAATCTCACTTTGAGCTACTTTAGTTAGTGAGCACAAACTTTGTAGCAAAATAATAGCTTTTGAGAATACAGTCAAGCCCGTTTATAAAAAAGTTGAGGAGGACGAATATTTACTTCGTAATAACCGATCTTCGTTATAACCAAACTTCGTTATATGTGGATTTCTTCAACGGGGAATAGCCTTCACTTCATTATAACCGGAAATTCATTATAAACGGGTTTAATATAAGCATGCTTGACTGTAAAACACTTTAAACCAATACAATCTTTTCTGTGCAACATCCAAAATCACCACTGACAGAGGGTGGGTCAAGTTTTTGACTAACGACCAGGTCCTCAGAACACAACCTGTTCATGCTTAAGTCAACAATATGTTCAACAAAATACAGGGAAAACATTACAAAGAATTAGAAAATTGGATGCAAAAAAATTCCAATAATAGAATTAAACTAATTTCAATCAGTTGGACAAGATAAAAAATCTTTTTTTAAGATGTAGTCTCCATATTTTGAAAACTTGTCCTATTGTATTCCTAAAGTAAACAACCTTTAATAATTATTACATGTGAAATAAATGTATTTATAATGGACAGAGGGAAAAACTATTCCTGCTGAAAGGAGCATATACATCCATACAGAAAAAGTAGAGAACTGCTATTCCAGAATGGCCCTCGGCAGTAAATGTATTAGCAGAAAATGATAAGAAATGGGGTACAAATAAAATATTTTAGAGATAAAATCTAATGCATGAAACAAAATAAAATATAACAGTTTTACTTTACACATTAAAAACAAATTCAATAAGTCCATTTGGGATGGAAAATGAAGGTCATAAAAACAGTGAGATTTCACCGCTTACAGCCAATGTATTCAAAAGTGGTCCACATGCTATCAATGCAAGAGCCAACTGAAGGTCATCAGGAGCTGAGTGGATATCAGGTGTGCACACAAGGAAGTGGGTACCCAAACATAGAAACAACCATGTCAATAGACGTTGTCCGCACTGAATGTTTTGAAGTCTTTTTAGACTGATGCTTTGCTTTAAAAATAGAAAATGACTATACCCATTATGTATTTTTAGCCCTCAACTTCCAGATGCAAGAATAAAAATAATGTAGTGGACAGTGTTGTTTGTAGGGCTTCCTATTCTCAACACATTCAACAGTTATTCTAAGTCATGATATTTATGTCTTGAACAAGGTACTTCCTCATGACTGGGAGGCAACTCCTTGATCACATAAATCCTTGTAACTAGGGTGTCTACCAAAAACAAAAACATCACATCTTTTCAAAATTTGCAAGGCTGAAAACCAAATTTTCAAAGTCCAAATCTTCAAAGCCCACTGAAAAAAAAATCCCAAAGAGACAATAATGAACAGACAACAAGCAGTAAAATCCAACAAAAAACCAAGATTAAATCTTTGCATAGAAGCACTCATATGCTTGAGGACGAGACTGTAAAAATGCATCTTCACATAGAATTTACATTATTGGTAATTTATAAAAATAAATATTAATGCTATCTGCACACGTCCCGGTTTCCTTCCATGCAGGTTGGCAAGACGGCGATAGGATAGTCAGCAAAACTGTCATCATCTTAAGCCAACCTATGTGGAACATATTGCAGAGAACATCTAACCAACACCATTGAAACCTTTCATCTAATATAAATATTAATTTCAAATACAACTTGACAGATAAGACAAAATCCAAAAAAAAACTTAAGAGAAAGATGCCACAAATGTTTTGTCAGCATTCGACAAGGGAATAAAAAATATTTCTCATTTTACATAGCATTTCGGCAGATCTTGGAAGAGGGACTCTTTCTCTGTTTCTCAGCTTTAATTAAGCTTTTAGTGTTTCTGTGTATTCCCATTGTAGTGCCGGTGTTACCCACACAACAACTCGTATTTAACAAAAAATCCTATGCTGCAAAATGAGTAATGAAAAGTGGAAAATTTAGTTTAAGCTACCAACACAGTATTTACCTTTTTGCATAGGTATGTATAACAGGCAAGTCACCAAAAAACAGGAAAATCTTACTCTACTATGAACCTAATGAATCAAGAGAATTTACTATCTCCAGAAAAATGATACAATGACAGTGTTTAAAATTCTAGTTTAGTAAGCAAAATTCTCATCCCACTCCAGGGTTTTAGTGCCCAAATGATTATTCACACCTTTCCCCCAGTTTTCAAGGTTGGTAGACATCCTGTGTAACACAATGTGACTTTGCTTGCAAACTTGCTTGCTTTTGTAAAAAAAATTGTAATGAGAGTAAAAATTACCTTGGAATCACTCAGCATGACCCATTTCCCTAGAAGGTCTAGAAGGTATCCACAAACCAATACTTTGCAGTCTGTCTTCAATTCTTCTCCAATAACTGACAATATTTTCTGTCCAAGAGCTAAAAATGAAATAAAGATATCTTTAAAGGTACATAATATACACGCACATACTCTCCTAAAGTTATACATTAAATTGATAATCATTGATCCTCCTGCAATCTCTCTTCCCTACATCCATTTCTCTATAATAACAACAGTTTCTTTCAATCACTGATCCAAAGTTTCGATTCTTTCCTCTCTCCTTCACACAGATCCACTATTACATAAAACAGAACTAACTTGCTCCTTCCCTTTCTCAAGGGCTAGGTTCTACTCCCTAAAGGCTGTTTCACACCCTCAAAATGCCATGTGTACAAGACCATTCAATCTTCATTGAGCAAGCCTCCTTGAGTCAACAGGATGCCATGGAAATGTCATGGCCATAGAAATTTTGTCTTGAAAGAAAAATTGAAATGCCCACAATGCACCCAAGTCATCAATTGGATCATAAAGATTTGTCTTGGAAGAATGGAAGTGTTTGGCTGGGTGGCATGTGCACCAGACACTTCCTTCATCAGTCAGCTCTTTTTTGGACATTCTGAGTCTTGTTCCACTCAGGTCTCAGTTTCACACCATCTGACCCCAACTTACTCTATCGCCACCATGACATATACAGAAAAAATATGTAGTATTTGAGTAAAAATATATGGTCTAATCGCTTAAAAGATACAGTGTGGTTATCCAGTAGGTAGAGTATTTGGTTTGCTGATCCAGGTTCCAGATTCAAATGTCAATATTTGAATAAAGAGGCAGGAAACCTCCAGCAGCACACTCTTCTCACCACACACTTGTGGCAAGAGCTCAAAAGCAGAATCATGAGCAATCCTTGTTGAGTTCTGCAGACCCTTGCGTGATTTCTCTGAAGGCGAATGGAGTCATTGGAGACAACTTGTATGTTTCCAGAATGCTTTTTGACAGAATAGCCTATTTAAACATTTTAGGAAAGATAAATCCTAGCAACATCATAAAATTGCAGGAGTGCATACTCAATAGATTGCATAAGATTCTGGATCCTCATGCTGCAGTTCTTGGCAGAGGCAACACCTTGTGGCTTGTTGGCAACACCTTCATTGCAGACCTTCCCTCCACCAAAGCCTCAATCCATTTCTTCTTTGAGCTACTGACTGCAATGCAAAATGCAAAATGCAACTAGATCAACATGTGCCCTCCCACCTTCCATTTTACTGCTGGAGCAAAAAATATAGCCTCACAAGTGATAACATACTACAAATTAATGCCTGATGAAACCTTGTTTACTATTATGGTGCTTTTTTTTAAAAAAACTAGGCCACTTCAAAAATTCTACACTTAATCGTTCAATTGTGTGAATTGTAGTATACAGTGGGCTTTTGGAAAGTCATTCACTTGTTTATGGAGTAGTTGTTCAAGTTCTTTCAACCTTTCTATGATGTTGTGAAGGGATATTCAAAACTTCTCGAACAATGTTTCTCGAAGGTTTGAACATTGGATGCTGTTCGGTGCCATTCAATACTTGTTGCTCCCGAGGGATTAGATGATGAGAAGCCTCTCCTGCCCCCAGGGGGCCCTGCCCTTCACCAGCCATGCCTGTCTTCTTCGTGTTGCAAAAGGTGACCCTGGCCACCAAAATATTCAACACAAATAATGTTTCTTTCACATGCTTACTGACCATGCCACCAAGCATGAATACCTCCTTCCTACCCTCACTCTCTTCCACTGAGATTCCAGAGGAAGAGCACACAGGAAACCATCCCAGCTCTAAGCACTTGGCCACTTTGAGAAGGGTTTCTCTACCAGTATGACTCAACAGCCACCTCACCCCTCCACTGCCCAACGCCTGCTGCCTCCCACTTCCCCTAAGCCCATCCCACACTCACATATAATAACCCTTTGCACCCTCCCAGCCTACAGTTTGTCTTTTTCTTATTGCTACATTTAAAGATTTAAAGTTAAAGATAGAAAAGAAAGTCTTTTCTTATTGAATTATAAGTTAGCTTTTCCGCACACAATGAATTCCTTTTTGCCAACTCCAAGGCTAATCTGATATGACATCACCAACACTAGTAAAGATGCCCTAAAATTTTGAATATACCTTACCCCATTGGTCCACCATAAACTAACCAGGGACAAGCATTTTCCATTCAAACGCAAGAGACATAACACATACACATAATGAAAATAACACATACACACATGAATCAATTTTCTTAATTTTCAGCATGTAACAGTTTACATGGTTTGATTACATCTTACACAGCTAAATTAACACTAGGATCTCGGTGAAACTTGCACGTGCACACCACTCGAGAGTGAGGTAGTGTGTAGAGCAAACAACCACAGGCACTGGGTTCTAACGCAGGCCCTTTCCACACAATCGTATGTGTAACTTGCAATTGGTAATTCTGTGGGAACCACATGCCACTCAGCAAACCCACCCCACCCTCATCTGTTCTCATTATTTGTTTCGACAATTGGTAAGCCCTATCCACATTGACTAGCTCAACCTTGAAGTTGAGCATTGGAGTTGGTATAATACATTATTTACCACGAATGCCAGCTGCTATAAAAGCGAGGAAAATTAAATGTGATAAATCAACAATTTAGTACACGCTCATAACACAATTGAAATGATATGGCTTAAGTTAGCAATAAATATTACCTTTACCTTGAGAGACATGAATGCTGGTAACTAGTCTTAATAAATGGGAAATGACTGTTTTCCTCAACAAGGGTGTGGTCACAGCGACAACAGATAAGCAATGTAAGGCGATTCTCACGTTATTTCTCCCACTCATATCCTCCAGTGATTTGGGATTCTCCTGAAAAAAAAAATAATGAATCAAATACATATCAGAGAAAATATCAGCAGTCAATACACAATGGGTCATTTTGCATTACGTATTAAAAATGATCAGTTTTCAAGATGGCCTTTTCATAATGGGATGAACACAGACATCAGCAGCATGAAACCCCAAAAATAACTACCATATTTGGGGGGCATTATCAATCTACTCAAATTAATCCTTGGATATGAATTTACCTTTACTTTTGAATAGAGATGGATCAAATCCAGTTTCTCTCAAATCTGAATGTTAATGCTGATTTAACCCTTTTGCTGCTGTGAAAGTACCTTTTCATTCTCACTGTAGTGCTTTCACTTTTCCACCGCATGTGACAAATAGGTTTCCAGAGAGTGAGTCACAGCGAAGGGGTTAAGTCTCATTTAGAACCTGAATCTTAACTTTATTTTTAACTCTAAATTTTATCTAAAATCTAAATGTTACCTTTTATTGGTATCCCTTGTATAATTTCAAAGCCAAATCTTTATTTTCACCTTAATCTTATATTTAATTTAGAATTCAAATATAATTTCACACATACAATGTAATTAAACACTCCAACCACAAGTATAATTCATTTTTTTGCTAAAAGTTTTTAATTTAAAAAATGAGCATCTTAACACTTACCGGATCAATGTGATTTCTCATTTTATCACAAGTAATGCCAGCCGTACTAAACAACCTCTCTGAGTCCACTGTTGCTGGTGGTGGTAAGAGTTACTTCCTAACCAGTTTTGGTAATATAGTACCTCTATATAATGTAAGCCCTCGAGAGAACATCTATGGCTATATCGAACTCTTGTCATTGCCAAAGATATTGAAACAATCTCTCCACAGCCAATTCCTAAGACTTTTAACTCTACTTTAAGGAATATTGTGGGTGTTTTGGGTGAATGGCCATAAGTTATTATTAAATAGGTATTAAAAATGATATTTTTGCTCGCTTCACTGACCCTGGGTTGTACTTACTGTCAATTACATTAAATTTTATGCTATATGTAATTATGTATTTGGAATAATAAACATTGATTGTGCACACTTACCCCCCGCACATTGCCATACTTTCTTGAGTTTCAATTGTGTTGTGGCAGCAAGTACTGTAGAAATGCAATGGACTATAATCAGGAAAAATGTCGGAAACCAGAAAAATTGTCATACCCCTTGTGGAACACACTCTTGAGATGCAAATATAGACTCTGCAATGGAAGTGTTAAAATCTTTTTTAAAAACAGGATTTGAAGAAAGGAGTGAGACAAGGCATTACTTGGTCTCCTGTATCACAATGTCTACATTGAGAGAGCCATTCAAGAAGTCAAAGAAAAGTCTTCAGTAATGAATATCCACAGGGAGAAAATCAGCATGCTGCAATTTGCCAATGACATAGCAGTCACGGCAGACACAGAAGGAGATTTAAAGAAGACACTACGAAATATGGAAAGAACAATGGCCAGTTATCACCAGGAAATCAATAAATATAAAAGTAAGGTATTGGTATGCAGTAGGAAAAAACCAGGACCAAAGACAAACTAGAAAAACGAAAAGTTGAGGAGGTAGGAGAGTTCTGTTACTTGGGATGCTGAGTAATCAGCAATGGAAGAAGTACCTAAAAGAAAGTGCCAGTAGAAAAGGGCATTTTACCAAAAGAAAATTCTGCCTCCAGTTGCAAATACAAGAGTGGAAGTGAGGAAACGTTACATTAGAACATACATTGGGAGCATCCTACTAAATGGCAGTGAAGCATGGACTATCATCAAGGCAGTGAAGTCAAGGCTGGGAGCCTTTGAAATGTGGTGTTACCGAAGAATATTGAAGGTAAAATGGATTGAACGAGTGACAAAAGAAGAAGCCGAGTGGGAGAAAATATAAGTCTTAAGTAGAGTGGGAGAGAAGAGAAGTCTACTGAAAACCCTAAAATGAAAACGGGGCAAGTTAATCGGCCATATCTTAAGACACGATAGCCTAATGAAGACAATCGTCAAGAGAATAGTAAATAGGAAAATGGTAAAGGCAGGTCTCGTATGAGATATATGGAGCAAGTTGAGAAGGATGCAAAAGAGTAGAAATATGTTGATGTGAAGAGGTTGGCTGATAGAAGAATCGAGTGGAGGACTGCGTCAAACCAATCCTAGGATTGTTGACCCATGAGGATGAATTTAATTTAGGGTTGGACATTAGAACCCCTCCAATAATGCCTTTTTCCTCGGGATCTATTGAGTTTTGCCTCACATCCCAATCCTTAAAAACTTGAGTCACTTAAATCCTCAGCAGACAAAAAGCCATGTGTTCCTTTCAATGCAAATTTAGCGCCACCAACCATGATCATTAATGAAAGCATGGATTTGAGAGCCCTGTTCACCCGATAACACCCGAGGCCCAGGCTGACTCATTGTCTAGTCACGTGAGCGGGGAAATCATCAACAAGAAACAATACCAAATAAGAACAGTAGGGGAGGGGGCATGTGAAGCCAATAAATAGTCGAGACTTCCTCTTGGGCATTTCCACTCTGATGATGCGAATCCCAAAAGAGACAACTGGAAACATATGCAGCACATTATGTGTGCACAAGCTTGTGCTCATGACGTCCGTTGTTTGCATTGCAATAAAAAAAAATTCCTCCTCATTTCCTGCACAATGGGTCAAGTGTACATTTTCAACATTCCGGGCGTACCCATAAGTGGGCTTGTAGATTTTACCATAGTTCTTGCGCTTCTCATTGCCTTTTTGTTTCCTGCTTCTCTTACTCTGAGTTTAGTTCACTTCGAGAGTCAACTTCATGGCTGGGGAAATCAAGTCATTAAATCTGAAACTGTAATGTATGTGGTTCGGAATAAACGCGTTGGTGGAGCCACTTTCCTACCTCTCCCATGATCAACCTGCCGGCAGGAGTACTACACTGCCCTGCGTGTGGTAAGCTCCCTCTACCAAACATGCAAACAGAGAACAATGGAGGTGCTCATTTTTTGGGTCTCAACTGCCCTAGTTAACCTACCTTTGGCTGTCAATGCGGCGACATGCCAGAAACCAGACTTTGTTTCATTAATGAATAAAAAAGCAGCGTTGCAGAAAGGCATTTTTATCAAAAAGATTGTGCAGCTAGCACTAGAAGTCATAACCGTAGAATATATTACTCATAACTCCACGAAATTCAATTAGGAACTTAGAACTATTTGTGTGGCCTTGCATGCAACAATAATGCTTTTGATTGTATATCATGAGAACATTCCACTAGAGGTATGACAATTTTTTTGTTTCCGAGGTTTTTCCCCATGATAGTCCATCGTATTGTTGTAATACTTGTTGCTGCGATGCATTTGGAGCTCAAGAAAGTACAGTAATGTGCAGGGGCATGTGTACAAAATCAATATTTTGTATTCCAAATAATTATATTTATAACGAAATTTAATGTCATGGACAGTAAATACAACCACTGGTTAGTGAAGTGAGCGAAAATATCATTTTTAATAGCTATCTTGATAATATCATGATGGCCTGATGAAGACTATTATCGAGAGAAAAGTGAACGGGAAGATTGGAAAAGGCAGGCCTCATATGAGATACATAGAACAGGTCATAAAGGACGCGAAAGAGAAGAATTACATCACAATGAAAAGGTTGGCCAATAGAAGAATCGAGTGTAAAGCTGCGTCAAACCAATCCTAGGATTGTTGACCGATGATGATGAAGATACCTTTTTGCCATTCACTCAAAACACCCACAATAATGGTTAAACATTGGTTAATATTTAAGGAACTAGCTGTAGAATAATTACTTAAATATCTTTGGTAAAACTGGAGGAGTGGGCTGGGGCTTACTGGAGCCCCCTGGCACATAGACCTCTTTCCATCGATTGTGCAAACATAGCTTGTACCTAGTGTTTGATAGAGCGAGTGGTTTTTTGGCTCCTGAAAACTCTTGTTATATCAAGACTCTACTGCACTCCCAAAACTGGCTAGGAAGTACCTTTCACCACCACCGGCTACACTGGACTCAGAAAGACCGTTAAGTTTGGTTGGCATTATTTGTGATAAAATGAGATATCAGATTGATCCAGAATGTGTTGAAATACTCGTTATCTAAATTAAAAAGTTAAAGCAATAAAATATTTTATGCTTGTAGTTGGAGAGCTTAATTCCATTGAATGCATAACATTCATGTTATAATTCAAAATTTAATTTAAGACTATGGAGAAAATAAAGATTTGGCTTTGGAATTATACTTGGGGTTCATGAAAATGGTAATATTTAGATTTCAGATAAAATTTAGGATTAATGGTAAAAAAATGAGATTCCACATTCAAGGGTGAATTTATGATTCAGATTCGAGATTCGGATCCAAGAAAAACTAGAATAATAATAATAATAATGATAATATATTTGTCCAAAGATCAAACATACATGATATAGGACACGTCATTGTATATAATGAGGACATCTGTAACATACAGTTATAAGTCATCATCCAAGAGATATTCATCTACCGAGTAGTACATTTTTACATTTTTGAGAGTAAAAGTTTATTAATATTAGATTTAAAAAAGGAAGATTTTTCAATACCTTTAAATCGAGATGGAAGTTTATTATACAGGTGAATTCCCATGGCTCTGGGACCAACGGAAGTGGTACGTTCTCACAAAAGGAATATGCAAGTTATCCCTTTTTCTTGTGGCATAATTATGCACATTAGAGTTCTTTTCAAATAGAGTAATATTTGTATGAACATACATTAAAACATAAAAAATGTACACGCAGGGCAAAGAAAGTAGTCCCAAAGACTTGAAGTAAGGTCGACAAGGAGCTGTAAATGATGCATTGCAAATGAGTCTAACAGCTCTCTTCTGTAATTTAAATATAACATTAGTACGTGGGGTAGAGCCCCAAAACAAAATGCCATACACCATATGAGAGTAAAATTCTCCAAAGTACAAGGAACGTAGCACTTCAACCGAAACAGTGTGTCGTATAAATCTAATCAAATAACATTTTGAGCAAAGCTTACTAGCTAATGCACAAATGTGAGGCTCCCAGGTCATATAAGAATCAAGATGAAGTCCAAGAAATTTAGCCTGGGTGACCTGAGGTATGTTGTTTTGGTTGATACTCACATGGACATCATTGTGTTTTTTGCCTCTGTTCATAATGTACATAATTTGTGATTTATCAACATTAACATGTAAGGAATTTAACTTACACCAGTCACTTAAAGTATGGGCAGCTAATCAACAATATTGTAAGAGATCACTTGAATTATCAGAGGAGATTATAAAATTGGTATCATCAGCATAGAGAATAGGGTTGATAGTAGCAATGTTGGAATAAATGCCTGGCAGATCATTAATATATAATAAAAACAAAACAGGCCCCAGGACAGATCCTTGGGGAACACAATGTGGAACAAAATTTTTATGTGAGGCATAATTACATCCATTCTCTTTAATGACGCCCATTTGTTTCCTGTCATGAAGATAAGAACTAATCCATTTATTAGCAATGCCACGAATACCAAGCCTATCTAACTTAACAAGAAGATGCTCATGATTAACACAGTCAAATGCTTAACTAAAATCGAAAAACATAGTGCATGTTTCAAGTTTACCATCTAAGGAGGATAGTCACAGATAAACAGCATTGTCCAATGCAGAATTTACTGATTTGTTTTTCCTGAATCCATGCTGGCTGGGAGAAAAGAGATTAGTGGAATCGATGAAGGAGACAAGTTTCTTATAAAACACTTTTTCAAAGATTTTAGCAAACTGAGACTGAATTGAAATAGGACGATATGAGTTCATATCAGATATACTTCCTTTTCTTTTGTATAAAGGGATAACTTTAGATGTTTTCAAGCTATTTGGAAACACCCCATTCTGGAATGAATCATTTATAAGAAAGAGGAGTAAAGGTAGTATTACACTAATGCTACGAGCTATCAAAAACATAGTACTTCATCAATGCCAGAACATTTCTTGGATCCCAAATTCTTGACAGTCTCCAACACTTCATTCTCTGTGCAAGGAAACAGAAAAAATGACTTTGGTTGAAATGATCCATCTCTAGTTTAATTGCTAATTAAAATTAATCTCATAGATATTTATGGTAGAAATGGTCATGCTAACTCTCTTCTCCATACCATCTGGTACAATTATGTTCTACTGGTGACATATATTCATGTATACCTATACAGTCTTGGCTTCCAATAAAACCTTTTTTGAGAAATTTCAGAAGCAAAAATATTCACTAAAAACTTACCTCAGAGTAGCAGTTGATGATATACTTCATCCACAACTTAAGTCTAGAGTGTCCAAAATCAATTTGATTTCTCAATGGATGAAGCAGGGAATACATATTCTCAGCCACAATCATTCTAACTTCAGCATAGGGGCTGTCCAATTCTTGCAACATGAATTCACTCACAGGGATTTGCTTCTGGTCGGCATTGAGCAACCACGGCCATGTCAAGTCAGGATTGACCTAAAAGAAAGAAGCCCAGTCGAAAAATTCTTAATCCTTGAGCAAGCTGCTGGTGTATAAAGTACACCAATTTTATCGAATCCAATATGGCAAGTCTGTATCTACACATAGTTAAAGGTTTGCGTATTCCTTCCATATCATTTTGACTTTCAATTGTTTGTGTTATTCAAGTAAATGTCGCAAATTAACTACCCGAGTTGCAGTCATTCACAGCAATCAGAATATGCCACACCAAAAACTGTAAGACTCATTTGCTTAACCCCCATCTTTTGCACAGGTGCGAGGATTAAATAGGCAGATGATTGGATGTGTGTGATTTTTATTCATTCTCAGTAGCTGAGGCTGTAATTTTTATCACTCGTTCCTAGAGTTGCTGGTAAAAAACTTTTTTTACTGCCTATAAAATAAATTTTCAACCTCAATTTGTACTTTGATATACTATCTTTGACATCTATACTTCATTATTTTTTGTTAACTTGTGAATATCTAGAGTTAAATCACTAAAGGGCATTATTTTGAAACTGCACATAGGCATTTAAAAGATAAAAATCATGGGAAAAAATAGTAAAATGTTGATGGCATAACTATTATTTTTCCAGCATTCCAAAAAAAAGTGATATGCCACAATCTAGGTTTTTTTTGCCTTTTTTTTATAAACTGATGACTGCAAACTATCTTAAAAAAATTTCCTGGTTATTAGAATATTATTATTTATTCAGACTGGTGACTATTTTACTGGTAGAGATGATGTCCGTAAATGAAGGAAATTGATTTTTCAAAGAAACAAAACTTAATGTGAAGATATTTTCCAAAATATTGCCTGGATGAAAGCAATGCTAAAGAAAGAAATGATTTACTGATGTCGGAATGGTAGATATACATGTATTTATGTTGAAAGAAGTGACTGAAAGTGCAATATTTGTGGGACAGATTTGCAGAGGAAGCAACACAAGAAGAAGGTTGCACAGTCAGCCTCCCTAGAAGGACACCTCCAAATAGCAGACATGCCTCCCATTAACAGACTCATTTTCAATCCCTGGCAGCAGAACATGGAGATGCATCCAACTATTACCTTAGCTGACACTATCAATTATGGACGTGGACCACAGAGATATCATTTTTTCTTCAATTACCTCCAGTAATGGACATGAAATGTAAAAATTTCCCGTTCTCTGAACAAAAACCCCATTTCTTGGAGAAAATATGTATAACTTAGAAAATTTTCCAGAAAAAAACATTTTATTAGCAATTATGGAGCAATCTCGTTGTCTGTCTACAAGTTTGTGCAACTGTCTATTTCCTTTCCACTCACTGCTTACTAACCTCTAATTTCCTCCTTTCAATTCTTGTTTTGATCATGGTGATGCCTATAGTTGCTCTATTGATTTAAAAAAATAGTATAACCGTTTCATTCCATAATATTTTGTTACAAGGATTTATTTTAAAGTTTTATAAAATAAAAGTTTAATGCAACAATTAAACAACTTTATATTTTAACTGGTTGAAGTTACTGCATAGAAAAATCTGTCCTTATTGTGGCCCCCTCTGAATAGCAGAAACCTCTCCACAGCGGCCAAATTGTCTGGTCCCAACCATGTCCACTGCATGACAGGCTAGACTCTATTACAATTACCTCATTTTTTAGGAGCAAAAAAAGTAAAGCCTATTAATGTTGAGTCCCTCTGGACCACAAAAGGAACAGGAATGACAACTGTTGGAGATTACATTTTACTTTACACATTACATGTGACACAGAAGATGTTTGCTCTTGATACAGACTGTTAGATTAGTCAGTTATAACACATTGGTTGATAGAAGACAAACTGATAAATTAGGGCAAGGGCCTATCCATGCTGAAACTCTGGTTCTCGTCAGATCACAGAAATTAAGCAATGTTGGGGTTGGAGGGGTGACCCTCCCCCACACCTCTACTGCGAGCTTGCATTACTTCACTTATTACTTGTGAGCTACATACAGTTGATACTCATTCCCTTCCAGAGACTGAACATTCCATAAAATTCTTGTATGCTAGTGTGCTGTTAGTATGTTCCAAATTGAACAGATGAATCTGTTTCTGCATGACAAAAATAATGGTATTCTATGCTTGTGTGAACATTGGCTTGCTACAGATGAGATATAACAATGGCATATATAATCAATTCAGGATGCTGTTGAAGTACCAAAAAGAATGGTGGTGTTTTCATTCATTGTCATAATAACTTTAAAATTTATTACATTATGCCATGTTATGTATTTTGGAGAGCACTGTGATGTATCAGCCATCAAGCTGGTAAACCAGGGCATTGCCCGTTTACAATTCCCCAGTGGTGACACTATTTCTTGACGGACTGAACAATCTCCTTGATACCATTGTTAGATATAATTGTGGGGTGATTTTAATGGGTGACTTAAACATACGTTTTGGAGACCCTACAGCACTCAATTTAAGGATTTTTCAATGCTCTTATTAACACACAATACGGGTCAATCAGTTAATGAATGTACTAGACTTGAAAGTGGACCTTGTATTGAAAACATTTTATCCACTGTTGATATTAATACTGATATATTTACAACAGCTCTGTCAGATCATTAAGGACTTTGTAGACGATCGAATCCTATTGAATCCAAGGTTAAAAGATTCGATAGAATCTTTGGATTAAAGATTTGAATAAGAGTCATGTGGATTCTATGTACCAATGGTGGAGAACTTCAGTAAGTCCTCAACTTATGCGGATCCGAGTTACACGGATGTTCAGTTAAGCCGGTGACATGCTTGTGTGTCTGTTGCCGCGACAGATTCAACCGCGTGATGACCCGAGACTCATTGCCAAGCACGCCAGGACGGCAACTCTAGTTTAACCTAACTAGTACTTTGACCTTCCTATGTAAGTTGCGAGATTCCGATTTGGATTCAATAAAAAAACAGGATTCGGATTCAGGATTCAATCAAATTTTGTATTTGCCCCATCACTAGAAAGAGCAGTTATTGACCTGTATTTTTTCTCTGAAGCCACAAATGCCTATGAATCTTAATGCCTTATAAGTGCTGAATATGATTCCAAAATAAACCAGTAGTCTATTTGATGGAAGTCAATGAATTTTCATAATCCTACAAAAGACCATTGGGTGAAATCAATAAGTCAAAGAATTCTCATCTGTTATTTAATTCCTCCCGAGCAGACAGTGAATCAGGAATTCTACCCGCATGTTCTAAAAAGGACACCAAACAGTTTCTGAAAGAAATTCCTTGATTAGTAGCCTTCAGGTGACTGTTTCTTCCGCCAACACATCCACTCACACGGCACTCACTACCCACAATTATTTGAGCAAAAATATCATGACTACATTGCCCTACCCCACTTAACAGGCTGATTAGCCGCTCGGCGACTATTTTTGTTCCCCTGACTGAAAAGGGACCTGAAAGGAAAGGCTATGTAGACATCAACGAGGTGAAACAAAAAATGCTGGAGGTTCTGAAAGGCATTGGAGAAGATAGGTTCAATAGGTATTTTGGAAATTGGAATAAAAGGTTGGACAAGTGTATTCACTTCAATTCAGGAGTACTTTGAAAGTGACTAATATTTGTATAACAAAAAACAAATACTGTTGTAAGAAGAGTTCTCAGATTTCCTGCCCGATCTCAGTGTAGTTGCCACCGATGGCATTTTAGAGGTCATGGCCATCAGGGTGAATTCATCCACAAGACAAATGAGGACTTAGCCTTTGAAACATTGATTCTGAACCAGACTGTATGCCGTGGGAAACCCAAGAACTCTTCCTCCAGTCTATATGGCAGTAAAACCAGAGATCCTTCATGAATATGTACAGTTGGTTTCAATGAGGAGTTCCAGTTTCTTTTGGGAGATGAGGGAAGGGTGAGGGGGGATGAGAGCATGAGGGGAAGGGAGGGTCAGGGCCTAGCATGTCTTGCAAGTAGGTGAGGCTGAGAAGAGGAGAGAAGCAAGTGGTGTAGGTCCAACCCTGGTGTCTGTTGGACAAGAATCTATTAAGGGAGTCTGGGTTGCGGCAAATATATTGGCCTTGGAGAGTGAGAGCATTGGAGGGATACTTTGGAGTGGTATGGATGGCTGCAGTTGAAGTGGAGGTGTTACTGTTTGGTAGTAGGATTGATATGGGTAAGGAGTCTAATTTCTTGCTAGAAGGAGGGATATCAACATCTAAGAACGTTATGTGTGAGGAGGAGAGACAGGATATGGGGGAGATCTGAAAAGGCATAATTAAGAGACACAAGGAAAGAATTTATGGATCCAATGCTGTATGGACAAAGGTGAAAGATATCATTTCCATATGGGAGCCAGGGCAGGGGTTTGAGGTAGCATGCAGATTAAGAGGTTTCTTTAACCCTCTTACAGCAGCAGGCTGATATATCACCCCAATATCAAAATACTGCACAACTTTATGACACTGAAATAGTAACATTTATTTTTCAGTCAAAGTAAAAAAATTGTATCATTATTACTTAGTTCAACTTAAATAATATAAAAAACCGCATATGTACACACAAAACAATAGCTTCATATTTTTTTACCCCTACATTTTATTAAATTACCCTCTGCATTTCTCGCTAGTACCCCAGGAAGAAGATTAGCTTAAGGAGGCCAAGAAAAGGTAGGCGCATGAAGGACTTAAACCACTTCCTGTGGCATAGCCCTTTGTTCATATGGCAGAAGAGGTCATTAAAGGTGAAGGCATTGATGTGAGAGCACTGATGAACCATTTGAGTGGCTTCAATGTGGGGGGCAGGCGAGGTTGGAAGTGGCCGAGGGGGGAGAGGTCTTCAGGGTGAGGGGCACTGTGACCAGGCAATCATGGCGGGACATAACACTTTGTGGAGTGCAGACGTTTGAGGAATTGACAGGAAATATGACTGAGTACCTTGACTAGACACCCAATGAGCCGAACTATCTTCACAATAATCACTGGTGGCAGTTTCCTTTCAACCATCCTCTTGTACAGTCTTTGCAGAAAGTACTCACTTCCTTTAATGGCTACTTCCTTGACAGATGCATTTTTAACAGCCTTATGGCACAATTCTGAAAAAAAATTTAAGAGACTATTATAATCAAATTTAAAAAACTCTTTCAGTTTTTGCCAACAATTAGAGCTGCACAGATACTCTTCCTGAGTACCATATTTACTTGTACAAGCCATGCCCTCATGTCTCCCACACACCCCCATTTTTGGGCTGCATTGTGAAGGAAAAATATTTTCATCAAAAAATTAAATTTTTGCCCTTAGGCTTGCCACTTTTCATTATAACCCATACACACATTCTTTAATGAAAATGAAAGAAATAAGATTAGATTGAAAAACAAGAAATTGAAACTGGGGAAAAAAGGGAATGAGTAAGTAATGCCCCAGAGAGTGGTTATAATTTAACAAGCAAAACACCACTGGATTTCACACCTTCTAAAGTAAGCTGCTCCATAGTGTAACAAGTGTACTTTGACCGATGCAAAACATTTACTTTTTTGACTGTGTGGTGACTCAATAAGTACAAGTACCGCTACAATATCGCGTAAGAGTCAATATTAGTTCCTTTTTATAATATTTTTCCTAGTTCGTCCTAATCATAGCTACCAAATATTATAGTCAGATGCCAAGGAGATGTTTATTGTTGATTGACAACTAATGATAAAGGGTTATTTCAATACCATTAAATTGTTAAGTGAAATTGCCACAAGGTTAAGTGGTCACGGATCTCCATCATTAGATGAAAGACAAATTGGAAAATATGCCAAAACAATTAGGTATCTATGCGAGCAGGTTCTTAGTTTTCATTTTGGAAATGGTTTCTTCAGGTATCGCCTCATCTTCACTCTTGACAATCAAAGGATGTGTGAATGGTCATGATCGATGTAAAAATGTTTGTGTGTTTCCACTGGACAGAATTTCCTGTATTCACAGATTAAGACCAGTGAAAAATAGACGTAGGCACAATACTTATTTTAATTGGTGCCTCATTTAGTATCTCACAATCAGAATTTGTTCCGACGACAGTTTCATTTTAATTTGCCAAGTGAGAGAGAGAAGGGACGTGTCATATACAAATGTCCTTAGAAAGTCGGTCCTTTGTTTGACCTCAGAATATAAATAAGTCAGCAACTATTAGAGATGGATTGGATAATGATTGCAGTTAACCAATCCTTCACTAAATACTGTAAATATATATTTCTAAGAGAAATTCCGAAATGAAAACGATGAACGCCATGAGAGAACGCGCGAAGATTTTGAGAGCTAAGTTCGAAGAAAGGTTAATTCATTTGTAAGTTTTAGAGTCCAACTTTAGTGAGTTGTCCTGTGGATTTCGAATACTCGCCGTTGATCCCTCTCTTCCTCAGAGCTCTGCCAGTTTTTCACTCTTCCTAGAAGTTCCTATGAATGTTGCATTTTCACGCATTTTTTAAATTCAAGACCTTTAAATAAGTCCTCTTGCACATCTGTAGCTTTTATAGTCTCAGAGATAATGTGTAGTCACTTTTGCAAAATTCGACTTTTCGAATTTCTCATCATAGGTACCATGAATTGCTAAAGGCTTTGGGGGTTTCATTTTCCTATGAAATGATGAGGTTTTGCCAAGTTTGGTCAAAATCAGTTACCTGAAAGGACATTTTTGCCGTTTTTATAGTCGAATTGACGTGAAATGACCCTGATAAAATAGATTGACTAAGAAGCCTGAGTGAAGTGAAGAGCCTAAGTGAAGAAGTCCTGAGAAGAGTAGAAGAACAGAGAAGTTAAATGAAAACTTTATAGAGAAGATGGGACAATAAAGTGGACCACATCTAAAGACATGATATTCTAATGGACGTTGACTGAAAAGTGAGCAGGAAGAATCGCAAAGGAAGGCTTTGAATGGGATTTACGGAGCCTTTAGTGACTGATGTGAAAGAGAAGTGTGTATCATACAAGTATGGGGAGGTCAGCTCTAAAGGGAATCAAGAGGAGAGCAAAATCCAACCACCTGAGAATTGATTCGTGATGATGATTAACTAATAGGGCTGTGCGAGCCGCGACTTCTCGAGATTCGAGCGAGATAAAAGTACTGCTTGAATCTCGCTCGATTTCGATCTCAATACGCTCGAAAAATGAGTCTCGAGCTTGCCTCGAGATCTCCCGCCGTGGTGGACGTAATTTTACGGGGCTTTGCTTTATCATGCGACGTAGTAAATTAATATTTATTCCATTACTTTTGCATGATAATTTCATGATGTCAGGCCACAAAATATCCAGAAATCTCTTAGTCTTAAGCTTAGACTCGAGAAGTGAGGAGAGCCTTGGCGTAGGGCCTAACCGAGTCCCTGTTCCATTTCGTGATCGGAGGCCTAGTGCCTACTAACAAATGACGCATAAAATAGGCACGTATGAACGTAGGCTACTTCTAGCACTAGCATACACCCAATACGTTAAAACAAGGTACAGAATAATCCGGTTATAATGCGGGTCAAGGGGGAAGGAGTTTTCACCCGCATTATCGGCTACGCGCGTTATTAATAATGGAATCTTCATGGGGAGACAGTAAAGAAAACCTATAAAACTAAATGTTATAAATAATTTATTTGCAGAATACAGTTTAAAATGAAGTATTATGGTACTTATAAATGAAGTCTTATGGTTTTATGGCAAACCGTACTTTAACGGGAGTTACTAAAATATTCTGACATTTCTTTTGCTGCGGTAGTTGATGGCATTTCTTTGTCACATAAATCTTAATGTTTTTCAAGTGTGAAAGATGAAGATGATAACAATCGCTCTGTCTCTCTAGCCACTTCATCAGTTCACCGTTGTTATCGAGCACTTTTTATATTTTAGGCATCTCACCCAACTCCCAGAATAAACTTCATTTTATATCACCACATTTCACTCTGTCAAGCATACCCAACTTTTCCTTTAATTGTATGAGTTAATTTCCTTTCGGTAGACATCATTTCCCCTAAAATCAAAGAATACATAATTTACATATTCATACGAATTATGCCGAGGGTAGAGGTGAAACAGCACATTCATCACAAAAGTGCTCTAAGACTGTAGAAATGTAATTTCCTTGGTTTTAGCACCATGGCAGGAATGTGGAAACCTACCAAAGTGGGAGTAATGCGTATATAATTCACTACACTGATTGTCAGCTCTAGTTCACAAGATATAATGACCAATTTCGATTTGCAGGGTTGTTAATTTTGTTATGAAACAATGTATGTGCTTACATCCTCACGGTTGTCTTTCATTTGTATCAAATTACATATTAGATGTCGCCGATCCCATTGGTGTGATCTTGATGATAGCTTAGAGTGGTATGAGCCCCTGAAGTAGCACTGTTGCGACACGTTGGGATAAAATTTGCAAATGAGTAACCTTCCACTTACAATGAAAATAGTCAATGGAATCATTTAGGGGGACATGGTGAGATGAGGTTTTACTGCATTAGACATGTCACCAACCGCGTACATCTCTTGAAGTTGCGCCGTTGAGACGCATCAACCGGTATAAAATTCGTGAAAAAGTTACCTACTTCTAACACGAAAATAGTCAATGTAACCATTTTGGGGGACATGGTGAGACCAGTTAGTGTAGTGGGGCGCATTACAACCGGATTTTACTCTATCTATCTAATTTAGGCCCAGCCTGTTACCATTTCCATGACCGACAATCTGATCTAGTGAGTTCGTAAATAATTTAAGTAATAAAAAAGTAATAATTTAATAAAGACTAAGCTCAAGTTTGAAATCCTGTTATGTTCTTTTATTTGAAATGTATTTATGTGAATATAGGCCAGGCATATAAAAAGTTACTTAGTTAAAACATGGGGTGAGGCCATTATGCTTAGGTATTGGGTGGTAGTATTTATACTCAAAAACGTTCTTAAATTTTAGTGGTGAAAGTAGGGGTAATTCGATGGAGGCCTATCATCACATAAATACAGAATACCTTCATCCTAATAATTCCACGTAGATGTTGATCTCTAAAAGTAAATGCTATAGTTACGCTAAACAGACTTTGGTTAATAATGCCTAACCTTAAACTTATATTTGTGTAAGTAGAAAATTAGGACCTACATCGATTAAACTCTGTACTGCAATTTCAGTGTGCTCGAATCTCGCTCGAGATTCAAGATATTTTTCAAATTCTTGCTCGATCTCGCTTGACTTAAAAACATCCCTGCTCGCACAGCCCTATAAACTAATGACGAAAATCTAAAATTTAATGGAGAGTTTGTTTCTCCCCAGAATCGGAGTCATGATACCTGATGGGTTAACAACAAACCAATAGCCTGGAGTTAAATATTCAGGCTTTAACAAATACTGAAACCTAATATAAATTGTTTTTCACAGAAAAGGGCAGAATATTATGCGCTTAATTAAAAAAATACAATAACAAGTCAAAAATTCAACCTTAAGACTAGAGAGAACCATAAAAAATTACATGAGAGTGAAAATATAGTCTTAGAAATACTAGAAGCAACTTACCTTCTAGAATTGACAAGATAATTTGAAGCAATTCCACATCATTTGAATGTGCAGACAACATTTTTTGGAATTTGTTGAGGGCTGTATTCATGTAGTCTACCCCAATAGCCATTCTATTCATCGGCAAATGCAAAAATTTCATAAGCTGAAATTAAAAGAATAAAAATCATCAGAATTCAATGAGGAACAAATGGCACATGTTTATTTCCCAGTGCTCACAGTAATGCTGCAATAAAATCTGAAATTAATTTAAGCTGTCCTCAATGGGCAATTTTGTGTGAATCTGTTTAGGTATCAACAAGAAAAACTTACCACCTTGGAGGCCAAATTTTTCTCAGTCCCAATTTGAAGGAGATTTGACAATGCTGTGGCATAGTCCCACAACAAAATTCCCTTCTACCCTTGTCTCAGATTGGGGAACCTTTCCTCTCCCTTCCTCAATGACCTGGACAGGAATGTTAACAGAGGAGGGACTCAATTGTACCTCGTGCAAGTGGCTCCAAGAAGAGTGGCCTTCCAAGAAAGCAACCTTCTTCTGCATTGCTGCTCAGAGGTAGGCCCTTAAAGAAGGTCGCCGTGGCTATGGCTCAGGAGAGAGTGATGAACCCAGTCTAACGGCAGTTCAAAGCAACAGTTGCCATTAACACCCTCCATATTTCTCTGTCCACTGCAGCTGAGCTTAGCAGCTAAGCCCTTGGCACGAACCAATCCTTCCCCATTCTGGCTTTGTTTTCACCATAGAGATCGCTAAGTAAGCTCAAAAGATTTTCACCCATAGGCTAGCATGACCCCATCTGTATTTTTAAACTACTTGGTTTTCCACAGCCTGAGAGGTTCCAAAAACTATCCCTGTTTTTGTAAAGTCCCGGACTAATTTACTGGGAATACTTATGTGCTTACATTGTCATAAATTACATTTAGAACTCTAAAGTAGGATTTTAGTGAATGATAGCTGCAGTACACAAGAGCAGCATCATCCCTTTATCAAAAATTTTTAAAAATACCATCTGTATTTAAAACTTTTTCCCTCCTACTGAATTTCAATCTGGAGCATGTTTCTTTATGGTAGTGAGGCATGGACTGCGACAGAAGTGGAGAAGAAAAGGGTAGAAGCATTCAAAATGTGGTGCTACAGAAGAATGATGAAGATAAAATGGATCACCGAGTGACAAACGAAGAAGTATTAAGAAGAGTGGGAGAAAAGAGAAGCCTGTTGAAAACTCTAAGAAGAAGATGGGATAACTTAATCGAGCATTTCTTAAGACACTATGGCCTGATGAAGACAATCGTTGAAGGACAAATGGATGGGAAGAATGGCAAAGGAAGGCCTCCAGTGTGATATATGGAACAAGTGATGAAGGATGTGAAAGAGAAGATTGTTAAGAACATCATTGAAAAGATTCTAAAGATGGGAAGGATAAGAAGAACATTATTGAAAAAATTCTAAATATGGGAAGCTGATCAAGAAGCTGAACTTATTGAGTGGGTGAATCAGTGATTACAAAATATGTCTAGAATATAAATCCTACAAGTTCATGTTTCTACCTTCCTCATTTGGTGATGATAACATTGGAAACATCTGAGGGGAAAGCCTACATTTAATAATCTGGTTATCAATGTGAGTGTTTCAAACTATTCAGGTCACAAGATTCAAAATTCCAGCTAAATTTTCTACAATGAGTAATTGAAAGCATTTGATATTCGTGAAAACACTACAACTATTTATTGCATTAGTTATTGCCCTCGAAGAATCGTCCAGTGTTCATAGAAGTCCAAATTGGCTTCACCCTAGACGTTCCATAGTTTCAGAGGAGAAAATGAAGATGAGTGTATTTTGCGATCATGAATTGCCTGTTCCTACTCGAAATGTGGTGCCATTTGGAAATGAAGTTGTGCCTCTTTTCCTGAGCCAATGCTATGGAGGGTGACTCGTCTTCAAGCCGAAATCGCAAAACAAGGTGGCTTGTCCCAGGCAAACGTCTTCATTGCAAAACAAGGTGGCTTGCCCCAGGCAAACGTCTTCATTGCAAAACAAGGTGGCTTGCCCCAGGCAAACGTCTTCATTGCAAAACAAGGTGGCTTGCCCCAGGCAAACGTCTTCATTGCAAAACAAGGTGGCTTGCCCCAGGCAAACGTCTTCATTGCAAAACAAGGTGGCTTGTCCCAGGCAAATCATGGAGAGCCGTAACCTCACCCCATATGCAGTACTCCTTGAGGGAAGGGTGCCCCAAATAAAACACAAGGGCCAGAGCTTGGCAGCTATGGCCCAGCATGGCAGCTACAGCTGGTGCTGTAAAACTTACAGCACCAGCAATGGCATTGTCAAATCTCCTTCAACTCCCGACAAATTTACTTTTGAGCTGGTAAGTTTTTTTTGTTGACAGCTCTACCTCCAAAATGCTCATAGGAATCCTAAGCTGTAGCTGTTATTACATTTAATGACTACATATCCGGAAGACATCATACCAAAACAGAAAAACTTTGCTGGCCAAAACAAGGATATGCCAATTGTACACCCTTACCCTCACCACCACCCCACAGACTACCAATATTCAAGCTGGCAAGGTTTTCCCACAAATTTCACAGTTTTACAATCCTTTCCACCTCTGCTAACCCTCCCAACCCAACACATCTCCACGGAAGTACAATCAGTGAATGGCATTAGCCCAGCCATCAGGAAACCCGAAAGACTTGAGAATCTTCCTGCGATGAGGACCCCACCAGTTACGCTGATCCAAGGGAACGAAAGAGATGCCTACCGCACGTAGTTTGCTTATATGTCGGACCCAAATTGCACTCTGTACTGCATAAAAGGTTAGTCAAGAAGAGTCCTGGGCAGTTTACCAAATTGTACGCTGCCTAAAAAGTGAGAGGGGTTAAATGCCAAGCAAAGTGGAAGCTGAAAATGCCTCAGACAGCCCGAAAGAAGACCCGTATGGAGGGTCCAAATGAATATTATGGACTCGTTGAGAATGAGACCAGGGAGATGGACGCACAAGCCGCTGACGCTTTTATAAAATCCATCACTCTCAGTGCAGAAGAGAGAAAAATTCTGGAGGAGAAGACAAGGGATCAGCGGCACTCCAAGATATGGATGATGGAGAGATTGAAGAAACTGACTGCCTCCACTTTCGACCGTGTGTGCAAATTGTGGCTCGGCACCTCGGCCAAATACAGTCCGGGCCATTTTATGCCAGTCACTTACACAGAATATGGACAGGCCATGGAAAAAAGGCATATGAAAAAGATAGCGGGAATAATGTTATTTCCACTGGACTGTTTTAGATGATAATATTCCTTTTTGGCTGTCTCTCCTGATTAAATTCTGCAAGATGGAAAAGGCATTGTGGAGGTGAAATGTCCATACTCCTGTAGGGATATCTGGCCAATGTAGGGCATCACTGAGAAAATAATCAAGTACTGCGATATTTGGGAGGGAAACTTGAGGTTGAATAGAAATTCTGATTATTTCTACCTAGTCTAGGGGTTGCTAAATATTGCATAAAGGGAATATTGCATATTTATCTTTTGGACCCCACATGGTTTCATTCTGGAAAAGATCCAGAGAGATCAGGATTTTTGGGAAAATCGTACGGTGGAGAAGTTAAAAAAACTTTAACCTAAACCACCTTCTACCCAAGATAGCGAATTTGGAACAAATCAATAAATATTTTTTTAAAACAATTTCAACATATTTCAATGATAACCTACTCCATGGAATACATCATTGTGACGGGCTTTCTTTCTAAATTATCTTATAGTACCTAGTATGAATATTCTTAAGAATATAACCTGTTGCTTCTTAAATTCGAATGATACCATTGTTTTCTCCAAACAGAATCACCCTCTACTGCATGAAAGTGCTATAGATAGTTATCATCTGAATTCTTTCATATTCTTACTGGGTAAATGACAATAAAATATTTTTTATTTCAATCTGCTATTAGAATGCAAGAGTTGAAAAACTCCAAGACGATGCAGAATAATGAAAGTAAATGGTGATGTGTGCCGTTTTTAGGACCTCAAATAAATATGAATCTTCATGAGCGCCTAAATCACATGAGGTTGACTCAACTGGTTTACACATTTTATGCAGAGTCCATTCATGCTCAGGGCAGTATTTTCACGGATATCCTGCAGGCTTCTTCAGGACCTGAAGACTCCTGCAGGGTAGCAGGTAAATTCCTGAAATATGAAATATTCATTATCATAAAGCAGGTAGTCCTGACATGACTCGACTTGGTGGAAAATTCATAACGCAGTTGAGTCAACTACTCTCTACGCCCCGTGGAAACCTCCATCGCAAACAATGACGCCTGCCGAGGGATCCTACTACCAGCATGAGCTGTCAGTCGACTACAGCCATTTGTACCTGTCTTAGCAACCATTAGGTAGGACAATAAAATATGTATGTTGTGGCTTTCGCACTTTAGTCTAGCCCTCTGAAAACTCTATGGCCCCACAGTCGACTTCCCATACCCTCAGCTTCCCCTTCTCTTCACTACCCTGACCCGGGCCGTCCATGAAGGGTTAGCCATGCTTTTCTTACGGGATACGTTAATCATAGCTGAAACAAGCACTATGTTGAGCCAAAATAGTTTGTTCCTGTTGTTTCTACTTCACAAAGCCATCACATTCAAAGCAAGATGGTCATGTTTAAGGGACTAACCAGTAACAAACTGCCAGGGCATGTCAATGGTAGAAATAGCTATACGAGTTGATTCCAGTAGAGGTTCAACTGGATTCAAAGTTCAATTTTTACTATTTTTCAGCATCCCCCTAAGCGTTCAATAGCATACTGAGTACTTACCATCTGTAACCTCATTGGAAATCCAATTCCAATATTTTCCTTCGGAAGATTCACCAGGAAATATAATAATGCCTGCTTCTGCTGAGGAGTGTACTTGTGACCTTCTGAAACAGCCAAAAAAGAAATTACTACCTCCTGACACAATGTTGGCAATAATGCACAATTTTCACTCAAGAAATACTTCACACATTTAAGTGCCAAATGGAAAAGACTCACCACATGAACAACAGAAGGCCCCCATGATTTTACATCCTAAAAGCAAAAGTTCAGTATTTTCCTCAAAGATTTGAGAATCCAAAATAGAGTTGAAATCTGAAAAGAAATGGTAAAATTATATTCAAAATACAAGAATTAGGTGAAAGGTGATGAAGATCAAATAAATGACCACTGATTATCAAGTCAGAGTCCAATTTCCACTCTTCCTTTGTAAAAGACCAAAAATTCACATGCAAACTTTAAGGCTATGACTGAAAATGATTCTTTCAGATGGACTCTGGCCATGACATTGTGGAAAACTACCCACAGCCCCTGGAGTATTGGAAACAATGAAAGTTGCTCCTTGTAGTCCCAGGATAGATACAATGAAGGATAGGGGCTAGGCATGTGCATTGCATACATGTGTTCAAACACTGCAAATGTCTCCCAAGGATGGGGCACCTAAAGGAATCTGACCCCAGCCTAGTTGCTCATAAAACAACCAAGGGAAAGCAACAGGAAATGACCCCCCCTACTATTTACTCTTAAGCTCTCAACAGCAGGTAAGAGTGATAATGTAGAAAAACCAAGACTTGAATCAGAAACTACAAATTCTTCATTACAATTTTTTCTACCATCATCACTAAATTAAGAGACAGATAGAATGAAAAAATAGCAAGTTTCAATGCCTCTACTTACCTGTACATAAAACTGTTGAACCGCAATAATGTCTCTCAGGAGAAACCTTTATGTATCGAGGAATTGCGTTTTTCAGTGCCTCTGCAAAAAAGATTCAACAATTTAAGTGAAAGGTACCAGCATAGCAATCATAATGATTTTGAAAAAGAATCACTTTTTTCATTAGTTTATTAATTTTGCTACAGCAGAGGATACTTGATAATTCAGCAATTTTCATAATGAAAACTTTTTATGAATACACTACAAAATATAAAGAATGGAAATTTTTCTTCATCAGGTGAGATTTTATAAGAATTTTCAGGTGCTGTGAAAATACTTTTGTCGTACATATTTCTGTCGCCTCTCTCACCAATACTAGCTGAGGTTTTCATGTACCATCTGGAGGATAAATTATTCAACAGGAAACATTCCCTTCTTAAAAACTTAGTTTATTACTTTTGCTATGCGGATTATATAGTCTGATTTATGGACCGGGAGTATAAGACAATTAAACCAGTTGTTGTCTCTCCTTAATTCGCTTCACCCATCTATTATATTTACTATGGAAATAGGCTTCAGTCAGATAAATTTTCTGGACTTAACAATTCCCTAAATTCCAATTCACATAAAATGGCTTCTTTTCATTCCATGCTCAATCGCCTACTCTCCACCCCCCTTTCATCCAAACAATTTTCTAATGAGCTTTCTTTCATCAAACGTATCACCTGGAACAATGGTTTTCACTGATAGACACCCTATTAAATCGCTTATGCCAAAAACGAACTATAATGGATTCCACTGCTCTTTCCATGATCCCTTCACCAAATACCAAATGGGTAAAGTTATCTTTCATCTACAAATTGTTTTATAAAATTAACAAATCTCCCCCTCGAAATAAGTTGCAAGTGTGCATTTATAACCTCATGACTCTCGACAAATTGTTGTTCAACTTGAAAAACGGATATCCTAACTGTAATAAAAGTGGAGTGTACATGTTAAATTAAAATACCCCTGGCTGCAATTGTTTTTATGTCGGGCAAACTGGTAGACAAGTAAGCATACGTAAATCCAAACATTTTAATTCTTTTGTAAATGGTAATAACAAGTCTGTGTTTGCCATGCATTAAATTGAAAATGATCACTGTTCAGATTTTACACCTAAGATTTTGCATGTTTGTGATAAGGGGAGGAAACTTGATTTTATGGAGAATTTTGAAATTGTTTCATATTTTAATGTACATTAGAATGATGTTTTAAATGACCCTTCCAGCCTCTCCCCATTCTACTCACTGCCGGTCCCCATAGTCAAATGTGCTGCTCTTGCCACCAGTCGTTTGCTCACCTTCCTTTCACGACTGCCTCATTCTCCCTACCCCCCCCCCCCCCCCCCCCACTCTCCTTTCACTGATGTGAGACTGTGTGTTTATATATATATATATATACATTAGAGATGGGTTCTCGAATGCACCTAACCCCCCGAATCTTACTGGATTCGAGGATTCGAAATTTTTGGCTGGATTCGATCGAAACCAGTTTGAATTCCAAAGAGCAATTTTATTTTATCAAACCTTTTTTAAAGCTTTCTTAAGAATATTACTGTAACCTTCATTGCCACAACCACATAATTCATCGTTTTCACTGTCTCTCTTAAACACGTCAATTTTTACTGCATCAAAGCGTAAGATGCAATTTTCATCATAAAAATGTGATTTAGATGTAGATAAATGCATGAGGAATTTCGCTCGTGAACTCGTAGGTGGAGATAGCTCTCCATTTGCCATAAGATGGCAGGCATAATGCAGTCGTTAGTGTTAATACGGGGTTTACCAACATACCTACGATATTTTAAAATAATATAGAATTTTTTTACTGCTAAAGAAGGTCAAACGTAAATAATGTATACTATCTTAAAGAAAAAAATATTTTTTTTTAATGTAGTCTTCAACTACTGAGTGATCATTTGAAATTTCTTTTGTTCTATGTGTAAATTGGAACAAAATGAAAAATGCATAATTTTGTCGGAAACCCAATAGTGTATCCTGAATGAGTTAATTTGTTTTGGTTTTTCAGCAATAAATATTAATAATATGGTCAGATTCGATTTAGATTTTTTTGTAGTGTTATGTTGTTTATTAAACTACAGATATAACAAACACTTGCTGCACATGCATTCACTTTTGCTTTGCATGATAACTATTTGAAAAGGAAACATTGCCTGTCATCACAATGTTCATAAACGGAAAGGTAGATTCGGGATTCGATTTGGGATTCGGATTCGAGGAAAAAGTGGATTCGACCCACTGCTAATAGATATGCCGCCCGTCATTTACTAGTTAAACCTCTGATGATCACCTGAGAAGGTCAAAACTACTCATTAAATAAAACCAGATGTCGCCCAGTAATCCGAGTCTCTTTCAACTTCTCACCCTCCTCCCCTCAGACTCGGTCACCTTTAGCACTAAGTCGCACCATAGTGATGGGAGCTTTTTATCGACTGTCAGGGTTCATCATGTTCAGCGGAAACCAGGGGCACCCCGTGGAGAAAGTGACTCTTCACCACACATGACAATCTACTCAGGGCATGTTCGGCCCTGTCACCCACCCTAGGGTCACTCACCACTCATCCCCCCATCTTTTCTCTAAGTAGCACTCATAATTCATGATGTTTTATACATCAAATAAATGTGCAGATTTGATAGGAAATTTGATTAAAATGTGTTGTGAACAATGTGCAATAAGAGAAATGCAAAACTTTGCTTGGAAAGCCTGGCAAACTCAGGGAAAAAAGATTTTGAGTTTCGCCAGACACCGTCTGATGTATGTACACAGATGATGATGATCATGTAGAGCACGGCTGGTGATAATTCATTTATAAATTAACTTTGCCTTAACACTAGAATGCCGGACTTATTGGACCCCCCGAGAATGCCGGGAGGGTGTCATTTTGACACCCATCTGTTTATGTGTTCATAGCAGTGTTTTTGTGCGGATTATTTTATATTCTGTGGTTGCCAGTGTTAATGTGGCAACTTCGGGTATATTTTGGCGTTTTTATTTTTACAAATTAAAATAATTTTTTAAAATGTAGCTCGATTTTAGAAAATTATTACCTGCAAAATTTATTTTCGACCACACAAGTTTTCGAAGATTTTGCTGAAACGCTGGATGGCGCACATAAGTGGTTAGTAAATAATCATTTTTTACAATCATTTATTGTTTACCTAAAATCTTGTATAATTTATATGCACGTAAACACCAAATTAGTGTAAAGGAAAACACAATGAAATCCAAGGTCTCTTTTTTACAGGGTTACATCAAACTTCGTCACAATTGCTTCACCTTTATGGCACTTTCACTCTGTTTTAGCCGTATGCGTGCCGTATGCGTTATTTATTACACAGCTTACAAAATCCAATAGTTCTGTTTTATTGCATTTTATCTTTATTTGACAGTTCCTAGTAAGTTATGGCTCTCGCACTCCATCACACTCGTCAGAAGTTTGACAAACATTTCTTGATGCAGTGTTAGGACTTCCAAGCTCCTCCGCTAACTCTGCAAAAACCCTTTCGAGATATCTTCTGTAGAGCTATTTCCCTGTAAAACATCCAGGCATTTATACCGGGAAAGTTAAGAGTATTCTGAAAAGAATGGACTGGCCAACGTCTGGTTCCTAACCGAATATTTCAGCCCCATCTGATCAATGATATCCAATCCATACTTGGTCTCATTGCCACACTTTAGAGTTTCTGGCGTTTCTTTGGTTTTCACCAATGTCAACGTCATGGTGAGGAGAACTTAGAACAACAACACACTTTCTCGGTTTGCCCTGATAAACGGTAAGTCTTGCATCTTCGTTTTTGTACAATTTAGTTGAGTACAACTCCCCGAAAAGCTGGTATTTCAGGAAAGATTCCTCACCTTACCTTATTGGCGGCTCCCATTAGACTTATACTTTTCTTTAGGTCTTAAGTGCACACAAGTGATGAGAAATAGTTATCAGTTTTGACATTTCGGACTTGTTCAAGCAAGGCTGCATAAGTATCATTACAACATGATCTGCAACGCGATTGCCAGTTTGACGAGAGTCATCCTTGCCAAGGTCGGGAAATCCGTTTATCAAATATTTACCGTCCTTACCTTCTGCAAGCCAGTATTTTTGCCCATGTTTATTAGGCTTCGATGCCATGTATTGCGTAGCTTTGCTTGGAAACAGATGTTAGTCAATAGTAATGACCGCTCATGGCTTAGAGCATGCAACACAGTTATCAATAATTTTCTTCCTTAGATCTGAAAACATTGCAAATTTGTCTGTCAGCAACCGTGCAGAATGACTTGACTTTTCGTCAAAGCGAAGATAGCGTAAAATTTCAAAAAAGCTCAACATCTTGATCAGACCATTTCTCGGACACATCTTCAGAAATGTTATTTAGTACTGCCGTTATTTGCTCCGGCCTAATACCTCTACATAGTGCCATTACCAAGACGCAAACTATGTCAATGCAACCGCCTCGATGCAAGGAGAAGTCACCACCGGTCGCGATACTCCAGTGAGCCAGAGAGCCTCCAACTACAGACGCTCGGCAGTTGTCATCTGTATTGTCGCGTCAGTACATTGTTCATGCCAGCAGTGCTTCTTTACATCAGATAAATACATCTCTGTATCACCGCGGACTAATGAGCTGGATCGAAAGTGAATCATTTGCAAAAAAAAGTAGTGGAAAATACACTTACCTGACGTGCTATTAAATTTTCGAAAAATAAGTAAACAGAGTATTATTATCGAAAATATGTAGAATTAAACAAATGCAAACTTGATGTACTGTTCAAAAACACCAGTTTGACTATTAGTAATCAAATCCCTTCCGAAGATACGCCTAAAATGAAAGAAGAAATGCCAACATTTACTGGGTGTGAATGACACCCTCTGGCATTTACGGTAAATTTTAATTTTTCAGATGAAAAAAAGGTAGAAGGCTATATCCCATACAGTAGTCTTGTTAAGCCCTTAAAATGAGTAAAAGTCACGAATGATTTTTTCTTCAATACAGTTTCATGGGCAGCTATGCAAACAAATGTAGGTGTAGGGTGTCAAAATGACACCCTTCGGCATTCTAGTGTTAACACACAAAATAAATTCTATGATTCATTTCATTTGCACAAAATCAGTGAAACCTCTTTCCCCAAAATGTCTTGCGCCAAAATGGCTTGTGCTGCACTGGCTCCCACCAAAGAGGGCCTGCACCAAAAGGTCTTGCGCCAAGACAGCAGGGCCAAAACATCAGAGCCGTTGCGGCCATGTCGAGATGCCCCTTACCTGGAATTGATAATTCATCTGAGGGCAGAGCAAGAATCAGGATGTGTCCACTTGCTGTGTTATTTCAGTCAATGACAGTAGTATTCGCAATGCAAAAGTGACAGTGATCAAAATGGTTGTTGTGTTTCCACGAAACAAATTTCAGATATCTTTTACCATTAGTCCACAGTGGTAAATGTTCAGTGCATATTTTGCACACAAGTTTTGGAGCCGAAACTTTATCTTGGTCACCAAACACAAAAACTCTTATAACAATATCAGAGATAGTTTTCCTATATTCTTTCTGGGTGTACTGAACAAAAATATGGCATACTCTATCAGGATAATTAACACCAGGTACTATTTCGACTTGAAGCCATTTATGTTAGCTGTAAACGCACTTTAATGTCAACAAATATGGCCTAATGTTATCTGCTGATAATTGTACAGAGAAGAAAGACAAAAGTAGAAACGCACTACACACACTATTTCACTAAGCTACAAATAAATTATCTGTATAGGCCTTTAATATAATTGAGCTGTTAAAAAGTAACTTGTTTTGAAGGTAAAAAAGTAGAGCTTACAGAGAAAAACTGTTTTCTTGTTTGAAACTACATTACAACAAAATACAGAACCAATGTGGAATATAACCAGGTTAATTCTATTCATCATGAATTCATTCCCCAAGGTGATCTCGCCAACCAATGATTTCATTATTTAGCCTTACCCATACATATGGGGCTCTGCATGGGTGGACCCTTCATTGCCCTAGCTACCCATAGCAACATTTATGCAAACAACATGACTTTAAACAAAAGGTTCCTTCAAAGGATTCTGAGTGAGCTCCTACTAAAGACTCTAGTAGTCCAATACCCATGACAGGGGAGGCAGCAGTGTTGCAGAGCCCAGGTGGGGATGGCAACAGGAGCTCTTCCACCTTATCCTTACCCTTGGGGTGCCCTTTTGAGAACCCCCTGTGATTTAAGAGGCACCAGGTTCGCCCACAGGGGTGGAATTGGACTCTGGGACCTCTGATACCACCTTGGGGAGATTTTATCAAAGATGAAGAGGCTTTCAACAGAACCTAAGCTGAGTGGCAAGAGGAGGCTCTGCAGAAGCCGAGGGCTCTGCTGCATTCTTTGCTCTGGTCTGATTTTTGGACAGGTAAAGAGTGTTTGGAAAAGACTGCTTGATCGTCTTCCAGAAACTATCGTGCTGTAAGAAGAATGCTCATTTCCTATCAAACCATACCCCCAACAAACTACACTGTGGAGAGCACCTTTAACACACTTAGCCGTGTGGCTAAGAAGTGAAATTGATATGAGGATTGTTTCTCAAATACATCGCTGCTCAGTATCCACAGGAAGAGAGTAAAATTTCCTTGTTTTCAGGAGACACTAACTGACATATTTGGGAAGAAGTAAAGAAATTTACAATTTTTTTCTGAAAAATACTAGCACCTAAACTAATATGCTCTATATGCCAGTGTCTGCCTCTTAAATTTATTAATGAGTTTTTCATGCCTAATTTGTCTTCTGAAAAAAAATTAAACACATCCAATTTTTAATACATTTTTAATTTAAAATATAAAACAAGGTTGTTATATATTTTAAATGTCAATGACAACTTTAAATGTCTTACCAAGAACTTTTTTAAGTATTTCAATTTAATTACCTATAAAAAACATTTTTAATTACCAAAATGCAATGAATGTAGGTATTAAAGTGCAGTAAAAGCCTGTTATAGTGAGTACGGTTTATAGCTTAGTATACAAGTACAACTTAGAATACAAGATTTGTGCCATCTCTATGTTCTGTTAAGTCCAATCAAGTCCAGGCACCAACGATTTACGGCCCACCCTGGCATACCTTGCGAACACTCACACTTTTCAGTTGTTCTTTTGTTAAGCCAAGTTCACAAAGGAGAGGGTGGGCCGAAGATGGACAAGTGGAAAAGCACCTAGCCAATCACACGACAGCAGCAAGCGGTGGTGTGGGTAAGGGGTGCAGTTCAGCCCGCCTATCTTCGCCCTGCCGCCACCACCCACTTCCCATTCCCGTCACGCCGCCCACCCGCTCCTGTCCCTCTATCCGCCCGCTCGTTCCTGCCCCTACACTGAGGCAGATGATGCTTGAACCATTTTTCAGCCAGGAATAGAAATTGAAAGTACTGTGCTGTTAATGTGAAACATATGCATGATACTAAAGGTACGATGTTTGTTTTGTTATGCTTTTCATTCCCACGAAGAAGTCGTCAAAGTTTTCCGTTGACAAAGAATTATTTATTTCCTTACAATTCTACGATTCATATATCCTGGTTTAGATTATTTTTTCCTGTTAGCAGAAATAATGGGAATACTTATCTTTTCTGGTACATTTGTTAATTTGAGCATATTTTTCCATATTTTCGTAAAAATGGCCAGGGCCGATGTTATACGAATAATTGAAATTCACCCAGTTCAACAAGTTTTTATTTTATTATTCCTGAATTCATGGATATATAAAATTATGGGTAAATGCATTGATATCTCGGCTTTAGTATTTCATGGTAGTTACCTCCGTTCGCTCTAGATCCTCCAGATAGCAGCACTAGTATGACAAATCATGTGCAGCGCAACCGACAGAGGTATTTGTTTGTGAAAATAAATACTCGCTGCAACTTATGTCCGAGAGATAACTGAATGTGAATTTTAGGAATGCTAGGAATCGGTAATTCTGCAAAAAATATTTTCGGCCGCCGAAAAATGCCATATTTCGGCGAATCATGACAACTTTCCCAACCTATAGATGTACTTAGCGGTTATCACTCAAACACTTCAGCAAAGCGTAGATTATTGTTTTGAAAGATTTAATTCGCAAAACGATCGAGGGTAAATGTAAAATGGTATAGGTGTGGAAGATTTAATTTGCAAAATAAACGATAAATATGAAATTGTGCACGAAATGGCTCTTATACCTGTTTCTAATAGCCTGGTAACAAAAGAAAAACGGAAAGTCAGAACAACTGTGGGAAATGAGAGGCTCAATCCAACACCTTTGGATATAATGAGCGCTCGCAATAGCGAGTGATTTCCCAGCCATTGAGAACACTAGTTATACCGAGCTTCCACAGTATATGCTTTTGTGGTTGGTTTCTGATACAGCAAATACATAATATTTTATGCTACAAATTTTCTTTATTTTATTAATGAACCTTCAATAAAACCTTGAATTGAGTTTTGATTAATTTAATGTATTCATTGTATTTTGCATGATTGGATTTATATTTTAGTAAGAAATTTAGAAAATTGTCATTCACCTAAGAGGTCTCAAAAATTTACTTTAAATTATTCATTCTAAGTACAATTTACCTTGGCACTCAGATCACATGAGTGCTGCACAGCTTAGAGAATGTCTTTCAAATGGAATCAGTAGTACACATTAACATGAACGATACCTTTTTCCATGAACTTTGAATGGCAAGCCCTTATGAATAAGAAACCACTGTGTTTTCCTCAAGAGTCACATTTCTCCATGGAAAATGAACAAATAAGAATAGAGTAGGCTTTATGCATTCGCAATGGTGGGACCCAACTTTCTCCACCCAAGAACAAATAGTAGTGATGACTCTTACCTGCTTCTTCCATTAAAACATTCATCACTGTCTTCACTAGCTTGCTGGGTGTACACTCTCTCATGTAGTTGGAGATGTATCCATCAACTTCAAGTTCATAAAATGAAGCTAGAAAACTAAATGTTTTAGACAGCTCATTTGATGGCCTCCGGGATTTTACTTGAGCCTCCAGTAAGTCTGCCAAACTCTCCAGAATCTTCTTGCAGGCACTTAGAATTCTAAAAGAATAGTTACAATAAAACTTAGCCCTATGAATGCCAAATAGGTAATACCAGCTAAAACTATTGAAAATTTAACTTGAAACTTAGTTTTTGTATCATTGGTTGCTTCAAATGGAGAATTATTGAAAACCAGCACTGAATTTTCACAGCCTGGTTTACAAACTATAAGTTCAGAACAAAAATTACTTTGTATTATAAATGTTATAAATTTTATGTATCACAAAAACTCACCTTTCCTCCCAGACATTTGTATACACATGCAGAGGAAATAGAGGAAAGGTAGGAGCTTCACTGGGGGGGGGGGGGGGGGGGCATACAAGTAGGGGAGTGGTAGTAAAACGGTATGGTTTGCCAATGACCAATGCCAAACACCCTTCCATATTGAACCAACATGGGACCCATGCTGGTTTTATACGATTATATTGGCTTTGAATGGCATTCGCCTACCAACAACAACCACATGTTGGACCTCAGTACCAGCCAGAAGCCAGTGAACTTCACTCATTGCAGCACAATTAGGTTTTCAATATCCACCACTAGCCATTGGCCCAGGGTTATGTAATACCAATACATATTTGGCATTTATTAATGGTAGGCCCACAGGAAGGCATATAAAAATATCTACACAAAGTTCTTTGAGAACATGTGAAAATGAATACAGTGAAGCCTGTCTAAACTGCCACCTCCATTCATTTGCCACTTTTTCCTAGAACATTCCCCATATAACCAATGTAAATTTCCCCTCTTTTCAGCGGCCACCTCCTCCGACAACCAGATGTCACACTGTTCCCCCCAGAATGGGCCAGTCATGAACAATTTCTTTTGCAAACATATTTGGGAATATACTTGGGGAATTATTCTCTTCTATTCCTAAAACTATACATTCTATGAAGCACATGGTTATTACTAGAGCCTTGTTAGCAGACCATCTACCTCTGCTTGATAGATAAATTACTGCTCGATCTTCCAGAAGTGGCCACTACACCAAGTGCAGCAACCAGTTTTGTTTCCTTCATTCGGCTGACCGTACAAATCTCAACACTACAGGTGAACATCAACTGGGTTTTTAAGTCTGTACCTCACTTAAAGGTGCCTGAAACTAGGAGGAAAATTTCAAGCCTGGGAATCCAAGGTTGGAGAGAAACCTGTTGTCGACATCTGCCCTTCACTCTTTTATCCCCCAACATCTTCAAATTCACATAACTCCTCTCTTTTAGACCCTCCAAAACCCGTTCCATGTACCTCATACGAGGACTGCCTTTCCCATTCTTCCCATTCACTTTTCCCTCGACGATTGCCTTCATGCCTCAAGATTTGATGGATTAAGTTGTCCTATCTTCTTCTTAGGGTTTTCAGCAGACTTCTCTTCTTCCCTCCCACTATTCTCATTCCTTGTCACTTACTAGGTCAAAAGTTTCATCTGCATCATTCTTCTGTAGCAACACATTTCGAAAAATTAGTATAGGGGTGTGCGGGTTGCATAACATTCCATTGGCCGTTGTTTACCTCCATATCAGGGGTCACCTCCCGAAGCAGCCACCTTTCTTTTGGCTGCATGGTGGCCGCTAATGCTTTACATCTAAACAACCCCATTGCAATATTGCAAACCATTCCCACCTACACATTTCTATAATTGTTCACAATCAAGAACATAACCAGTCCTAATTACAGTAAAACCTTGTTAATTCGAAATTCAAAGGACCAAAAATATTGGACTTCAAACTATTTGGGTTTGACTAAATGTACTTCACGAAAATTAACGAAAAATATCACGTATTTCCGAGATAATCACCGCACAGCTATATTTTTCGATAAAAAGGCAAAGAAAAAGCACTAAAATGAGGAGTTAATTGCCGAAATTCTTCACGCTTATCCGAATCAAGTTTAAGTTGGAGAAGTATGCACGATCAGATGCGATCACGCAGAAAATAGAATGAATGTTTTCAGGCATGTGTCCAGTAATATCACATAAGGTGTGTTTCCCAGGTCACCAAAATTTTCACCGTAGACCTTTAAATTTCTCATTTCTCCAAAGACTTCTACGATGATCAACTGCTGCATCATCTTCCTTCCCTGCTCGAAGTCCCGTATCAGTTACAACCATGAAAAAAAGTATCACATTTCACTCATTGCTTTCCCACACCCTATCTTCTCAGGTGGCATCCAATGGTGGAGGGGTTTGGGAGATGGGAGATGATGGTAGGGGTGGAGCATCACGTCAAGGTCGGCGACGAACCCAGAATCCCTTACCCCTTCCAAAGAAGCTCGAGGCAACCCAAGAAAAAAATCAGTGAAGCAGTGTCGGACAGACACCACCCAAAAGTAGTCCCATATCGTTTGCCTTCCTTACCTCGTGATTCACATTGGAGTTTGGAAGATGGGACAAGAGTAGATGGGAAAAGTGTAAACAAAGCAGATTGTGAGAACCAAGAACACTGTGCGCAGTGTTCTTGGTGAAAACCATAACTCGTCAGCAATTCGGGGCAAACAAAGGAATCTGGGGATGCCCGCGAAGCGAGATGGGTGGAGCGGCTACCAACCATAAGAGTGCTTATGCAGGGAAAATGGGTAAAGGGCATCACAGCATCCGGAAATTATTACTCCACCATGCCTACAGCAGGTGAAGGCCACACAAAATTTCAGCAAGCCCGAAAGAAATATGATTTTGGTGAACAATTCAGTTTTTGTGAAATTCTCTAAAAAAATGCTAAATTAAAATTTTTGTTAATCGTATTACCTGAGTATTTTTAACTAATGGTTAATGACACACCATGCCAAAAAATGATTGACCTTCCTTCCCAGCGGTAGTTAAAACATAATGACAATACCTTCGTCACTGAGGGGTGGAAAAGGCAACTGAAACGCTGAATTCATTAAATATCATTACAGAGAAATAAGGGCTTTTTATTACTGAGAGACTTGGATATAAATTAGTTGCAAAACTTACATAATGACTCATAAACGTATTTGAAAAAGTCATTTATTGCTAAAAAAAAATGAATCCAAATTAGTTTGTTTACATTTTTCCTGTAGTTCATGAATGTGTTTACACACAATGCCCATGGCTTTCGCTACATTTCCATCGGCACTCAGTCTTTTATGCAACATCATTTCCACATTTTAAATCGCAGCAAATGCCTTCTTGCGACTTAATCGTGTATTTTCGAATTTCTTTTCTGCCTCCTCTTCCCCATAGGAATCACTCATTTCTTTCCCGCGTTCAGAGCCATCGAGGTCCGCTATCTTCCTAGAAGTGTCGGCATTGCATGAGCATTGCATTCTTCAGAAGTGGCGGTCACGTTATCGTCAAAATGGACATATTCCGAAAAAGAGGTTGGACAGCCTACTTCACCATGAATTTCGGGCCAGTCAAAGTCTTCACTGAAGTCACTGTCAATGGATGCAATTCCTTCATCAAAACCAGATTTTCAAAAGCAGTTTTCTATGACTGAGGAAGAAACTTCATCCCAAGAAGCAGCTATATTCCTCATCACATCCAGCACATTCCATTTTCCGAGTTCATGGGTGGGAATATTTCTTGAGGTATCTCTAATCAAATACGTCACCAGTTTCTTCCTATATGAGCTCTTCGGGCTGTAAATTATACCCGATCTAGGGACTACATGTAACTAGTGGTATTGGCCGGAAGGAAAAGAACTAGAGATGGGTTCTCGAATCCACCTAACCCCCTGAATCCACCGAATCTTACTGGATTCGAGGATTCGAAATTTTTGGCTGGATTCGATCGAATCCAGGTTGAGTTCCAAAGAGCAATTTCATTTTATCAAACCTTTTTTAAAGCTTTCTTAAGAATATTACTGAACCTTCATTGCCACAACCACATAATTCATCGTTTTCACTGTCTCTCTTAAACACGTCAATTTTTACTGCATCAAAGAGTAAAATGCAATTTTCATCATAAAAATGTGATTTAGATGTGATAAATGTATGAGGAATTTCGCTCGTGAACTCGTAGGCGGAGATGGCTCTCCATTTGCCATAAGATGGCAGGCACAATGCAGTCGTTAGTGTTAATACGGGGTTTACCAACATACCGTATTTACTCGTGTAAGCCGCGCCCTCGTGTATCCCGCGCACCCCTATTTTCGGGCAGGTTCGTGAGGAAAAAATTATTTCTATCGAAAAAAAAATTTTTTTCCCTTGAGTCTGCATCATTTTGTCATAACATGAATACACGTTCTTTAACAGAAATGCTGTGCCTAAATTACGTGTATGTCTTTCTCATTAATTGATTGAATTACGTGTTATTATCATCACGATCATCATCAATGCACGGCCTCTTTTACTGTGCATCTGTTTCTCGTAGCATCTCACAGTAATCACAGTTTCATACGATCACATCATCCGGCTATAAAAACGGCATTTGTTCAAAAGAACATCCAACTGAAATAATTGCAAAAATATATACAATTTCAATCCGTGATTACTCTATTATTACGGAAATCGTTGGCATATCAACAAAAAAAGTCAAATGCCATCCGTACCTGATAGCGGTGATCTCGTCTGCTCTCTGCGTAGTAGCTGTGGACTGGAACGATTTAACAACACCGAAAAGTCTTGGGAACACACGGAAAAAACTAAGCTCAATCAAATAACAATTATAATTCTTATAAAACTAAAGAAAAACACATTCCCGGAAATATAATCATAAATCACTAATGAATATTCATATCATAACAGTTCTCATTCTTAGTTTTCGTCACTGCTAGATTCAGATGCACCATATTTCCTTCATGGAGCTCGATTTCCTATTTTTTCGGCATCATTCATAATATGTAGCTTTATACTCACAGGAAACTATCGAAATTTCACATCAGAATTCATTTTAGGGTGATAATAGCAAATTATTTTAAAATGCTAAATGATCGATTCGAACACGTTTACTACTCTCACGCTTGGAGCGGATAGCACGGATAGTAAGAAGGCATATTCTCTGAGCATACGACTATTGCCACCACGTAACAAATTTTTTGTTGTGTCTTTGCAATGTAGCTTTAATATGTACGCAAAAGGAGCTATCTATTAGTACGTAAAAATGTTGCTACAGATACGTGATACCGAAACAAACTCCGCTTACGATTTTGAAAAAACATAAAACTCCTTGCGGCAGCTTACAGGATACAGTATATTTAAATTAGGGATGGGTCGGTTCCACTTTTTTTCGGTTCCGGTTCGGTTCTTAACTTCGGTTCTCGGTTCCGATTCTCGGTTCCGGTTCTTACTTTGCTACTTACTTTGCATTGCTCAATGGTAAGATAAGGTAATCAATAATCATTTTCAGAGACTGAATTAGAATAATTCGTGACTTTGAAGCATCTAAGTACACTATTTCACCAGGTTTTAATGTGAAGCCTCCACTTTCGGAGTGTGAGTAGGTTTCAATCTGGTTTTCGCGCCATTTATTTCGGTACCGATTATTTTTGGCCTCGGTTCCGGTTCCTGTTCTAAGCTCAAGAACCGGTGGAACCGAGAACCGAAGAACCGAACCGACCCATCCCTAATTTAAATACATATCAGTGCTACAATGTGTTGTCCTACTTACGATCTATACACGATAAATCTATTGCTTTGACAAATGGTGTTTCTGATCTAGCGTTTCTTCCAGTACCGTTGTACGCTCAGACTTTGTTAAACGCGGATTTTTATTTTTAATTACATACTTCAAAATTTCAGAATACTTTACAATGTACGATTTACTACTAAACCATGCTGCGAAGACTAGTATACCACTACTACTAGGCAGAATGCGAAACTTAGGAGAGAAAACAACAGGAATCTGAGGAAAAATGGTTCGTGGCTAACACGAAATCTGGAGGATTCGTATAAGCCGTGCACCCACATTTTTTCTCCGGCGTTTCGGGAAAAAAGGTGCGCGGCTTACATGCGTAAATACGGTCGATATTTTAAAATAATATAGAATTTTTTTACTGCTAAAGAAGGTCAAACGTAAATAATGTATACTATCTTAAAGAAAAAAATATTTTTTTTAATGTAGTCTTCAACTACTGAGTGATCATTTGAAATTTCTTTTGTTCTATGTGTAAATTGGAACAAAATGAAAAATGCATAATTTTGTCGGAAACCCAATAGTGTATCCTGAATGAGTTAATTTGTTTTGGTTTTTCAGCAATAAATATTAATAATATGGTCATATTCGATTTAGATTTTTTTGTAGTGTTATGTTGTTTATTAAACTGCAGATATAACAAACACTTACTGCACATGCATTCACTTTTGCTTTGCATGATAACTATTTGAAAAGGAAACATTGCCTGTCATCACAATGTTCATAAACGGAAAGGTAGATTCGGGATTCGATTCAAATCTTAGTTGGATTCGATTTGGGATTCGGATTCGAGGAAAAAGTGGATTCGACCCACCTCTAAAAAGAACTCTAATATTATTTAGAGTGAGCCCTTCAATGTTGTGCTCAGCACACTGAATGTTTCAATCCCGACCAGCCATCTTTCGCTCGAAAATTAAGAGCCACTGAAGAAATAATTTAGCGGTCATCCAAGCTTTTTCGTCAGCCCTATAAACACAGGGAATGGTTTGGACTCCTTTGAAGCATCTAGGATTGCTGTATTTTCCGATCACCAGAGGCTGTAACTTCTCGCTGCCATTGCAACACAGCACTACCGTTAGTCTCTCCATACTTCTTTTTCCTCCACAGTAAAAGGTTGTAAAATATTCCACTTTAATCCACATCAAAAAATTATCTTTAGGTGCATAGTCCACATAAATGTGTTTAACGTTCGAATACTATCTCTCAGCTGCTTCTACGTCAACTGATTATCCCTCTCCACTCATGCACAAAGACACAATACCATGCCACTCAGAAAGCACCCGTTGGAGCATTTAAATTCTTGGCCCATTTTAAGTGTGATCATCTTTCGCCAATGGCCCTGATAGAGGAACGCTATTGGAAGAACCACTCCAATCACTCACTCTCTGACTCTTCACATTTCGCTCCCCGTATCCTCTTCACCACCCTGCCACCGTCCTTTCCTCTCTCTAGTTGTCATTCAATTGCATCACGATTTTTCAGGTATGTCGAACGGACCGAAAGGGGAATATCATAATTCTTTGCATTTTCCATTTTTGTTTTTACCCCACGATCTCCACACAAATTACACTGAATTTCTCTTTTATTCTCAGTTCCCTGTGTTTTCTCTTTGAAGGCATCTCAAATCCTACCTTCCATCCATGGACGTAATGGACTAAATGGATTTCACCTATAACGAAGGAATAAATTGTTAAAGGTAAAAAATGAAGCTCAGGAATCCCGCAAGGAGTACAAAACAGCAGGCGAAGAAAAACAGTAGTGTGCAAAATCATAGTTATGAAGTTTTTCGCATGTGATACCTATGACGCTAAATACTTACATGAAAAGCATGACTATGGTTAAAGCCACAGCGAGGAAATAAAAATACATGGGCAATTATTTTCTCGGAAGATGGATCTTTACGATTCGTTCTACCGTGAGAAGACCTTATTGAGTCAAGAGCAAGAGGTGACCTTTCCTGGCGATGGTCAAATGCTGAATCCTACAGTCTTCGCTCGAGAAGGTGAGGCTCGGGAGGAAGAAAGGGGAAGGCATTAGTCATGGCGCGAATGCCCCGGAAAAAGCTAGGAACGGAGCGGCCGAGATGTATGTGCACTCGAGATATATTTGATCAGGGGTAAACAGCTGCTGGCACGCGGTGCACCATAAGCACAAACAAATGTTCAAATAGCTTGGAAGCACTTTAACACGTTGAGGACCAGCCATTTAATTCCAATCTCTTCACATAGGACCGGGTATTTAAAGGGGTTTTAACCTAAATGACATTGATGCATGAAAATTGGTCTAGCATGCTTAATTTTTAACGTATTTTAATAAAATTTGAAACGTTACACTCACCAGATATTTTAGTATTTATTTTTGGTGTGATATTGGGTGAAACACGACCCTTTATGCAGAGGAACCTTGCAGAATCCACAGATATACCGAGTTTCCTTCCTAAGTTTATTTGCAGAACAATCTCGACACATCCGTGATGGATATTTCCTCTTCCTATACCCGACTATACGTTCGAGGGTGTGTTTCACCCTTGCCAGGTTATCTCGACGAGGCCCTCGCTGTGTCGGCCCTCCTCTCTCGCCTCCCGTGTCGTCATCGCTGGAAGACGCACTCCTTCCCTCCTCATGCTTAGCCCAACCCTTTGCTACTTCCAAAACAAATTTTTTGAAAGTCACACGACTAGATGTGTTCAAGGTTTTGTACACTACAAAAGAATTAAATAATGCACTGTTGATTAACCAAAGCACAACTCTTTTGTCCACTTCATAGTTTTTCTAAGCACTGAAAGTATGCCAAGTACATATCTGCTCTATCTACTCCTCCCATGTACTTATTATATTCCAAAATATATGTTGGTTTTTTTCTGTATTTCTCCGGTCCACCTGTTTCATTTTCCTTCGCCTATACTCGAGTCATGAATTGTGGAAATCATCCCCACCTCCCTTTTGTCCTTCCACACAAGCAACAAAACTTCCCCCTTTCTATAGAACGTGTAGTCACCTTTCTTCATATTTTTAATTTCATTTCTAAATCAGTGGGAAGTCCCCTGTTGGCACGAATGGTTCCACAAACATGTGTTTTTTTTACGAGAAGATTTTCTGCTATTTGTACGCTGTTATAATAATTGTCTTGGAACACATGATGCCAACGGTGTAAATATGGATCTAGAAGAGTCAATATGGTTTCCTCTAATTTTTTTCCCTCAGCTGTGTATATTTCTATGTTGCAAATACACCCAGTTTCACTCTCACACACCATTCGCACCAATAATGCGTACTTCACCAATTTCCCTGGATTATATGTTCTAAACCTCAATCTTCTCCTCCAAGGTATTACTCCTTCATTGAGAGAGAGATCACGTTTAGGCATGTAAACTGTTTTGAATTTTTCTAACAAATATGCTAGAATTGGTCTGATTTTATATAATCTATCGGAAGATTCAGAATTTGATTCATTATCACTATCACAATATTCACAGCAAATTACTAAAAATAGGAATATTGATAAATTCATCTGTGCTCCAATATTCCTTAATTGAATCTTTCCTAATTTTTCCCATCAAAATAATTATTACTAAGAAAACTTTCATCTCTCCCACCGTTACATTTTTCCATTTCCCACTTTTCTGTGAGTACTTGTATCTGCCTTCATTCTGCATGTGATACAAGTTGGTCTCATTTGCATATCATTTCAAGAAGATCATCCCCAAAAAATAATTTTGCTACTTCTAAAACACATTCACAATTATCAGGTGCAATGGTGATTCCTGTCACTCCCTGAAAAACTTCCAATCTTCTTGGAGGGTCAATTTTATTCAATGTCACAGAGGCGTCCTTCACTAAGCTACCATCGCTGTCACTTACTTCAGAATCACTATCATCAGTGTAAACTAACTGTTCAACCTTTCTTTTACGTTGTGTTCCAGTAATCTCATAACCAATGTCACTATCCGTGCTCTCGCATTCATCCACACAATCATCTGGCATGTCCAATAACACGCCAACTCAAAGTTCTTCGTATATATCCTTCTCCATCATTCCACAAGATACACCACCACTAGTTGATGCCATTATTATAGAATTCTAATAAGGACTTAATATTTCTGGAGTAACTTCTAGGAAGACAAGATATACAGGAATTATTGCTGGAAATTATTGAAATCTGCCCGGACTTTAACGTATGTATGCACTTTCATAGGATAAAAGCAAAGGTCATTTCAACTAAGGAAATTATTCGCCAGTTGACTACGTGACTTGAGATCTCTAAAGAAGAGAGCACAGAACACAAGAACGTTCCAGAGGGGACTAATATGCCTTCTGAGAGAAACGCATGAGGATAACAAAGATAAGCGTTGTGGCCATCTGGTCCTTTTCTACCAAGGACCGAAAGATAGAGTGAACGCTGAAAGGCATCTCACAGATCCTTGGCCCTCTGCAGCTAATGTGTTTACGTTGAAAAATGTAGATAGGATGCCTTGTGAGAAACCAGATCATAGCGAGTGTGAAAGCCAGTCATGGATACGGAGGGATCCAGATGGCATATTCATTTACCTCTTTAGGCCACTATACATTAGGCGATTGGAGAATTACCGAAGAATACATTTGGTATTAGCACTGACTGAAGAAAAACAATCCGATTATAAATCTTTCTTATTTGATAAATGTATATAATTTATGATTTCAAAACACTGGAAAGATTACAGAGTTAGGGTATTGGAAAAATAATATTTAATGGAGTTTTTTTCATGCGGTGACGCTTAGTGAACTTTTATTCATGCATGTTATGAATTGCTGAAAATGAATGGAGTTCATTTAAAAAATAAAAATTTAAATGGAAGAAAACTATTCAAAATGATTGAAAGAACATTCCTAAATACACCAGAAGCAAACGGGAAAATAAGTAACTGATATTGAAATAATCAGAATAAGTTTTGTTCTCACATGCGAAAACACGGAAATCTCCGTGACCGGTCCTCAGCGTTCGGCACGCAAAACACGGAGCTTTCCATGATCGGTCCGCAACATGTTAAAGTAACGAATGCTCAAGAAAGTGATACCAAAATCACAACGACTATTAGCACTAACTACCATCGGATGGCATTGCCCCAGTGAATCGTTTCGAAATAAACGATACGTTGGGTCATCACGGATTGAAATTCGACTTCGAATTACATATTAAGCATATTTCGAATTATTCGTACTATAAAGTGCACAATTTCCTATTCCATTTGCCAGGGACTACTAACAACTTCGAATTTTTCAACATTTCGAATTAAGAGGGTTGAAACTACCGGGGGAAACGGGGGAAAACTAATGTCAATGAAGACATGATAATAGAATACTTCACTACCATGTGAATGAATGAAGTAAAAAGTTCAAGTTTGTACTACCCACAGTGTTGATTTTTATTTTTGATCCCTTTCAATGCCTTGGTGTCATCCTTTTTTTCTCGAATATGACGGCCAGTACTGATCGGTGCACTAGCTGTACTGAATTATTTGATTGAAATAGTTCCATCATCATTTGTGAATTTCACTTTTAGGTAAAATTTCACTGGCAATGTACTGGCCTAAATAAATCTTGTTTGAATTTGTTGAATGAAACCTGCAGTCTATTCCATAGGTCCAAAAATTGTGTAGTTCTATCTTCCTGCCATTCTCTCGATGTAAACAATACATTGAATCAGTTATGAAACTGGAAAACCACCCAACTCTAGGCATAAGTGTTGAGTGAGAGGTAGGGGTCAAGGTTGCTAGGTTGGAAAGGACATTGCCCATGACTAGAGATTGACAAATAGGTCTTGCGAAGAAAGAACACGGGAAGGAAAGGCAAAAGGAAAGAAGAGAAGGTAATTCTGGCATTTCAGAGCCTTATGACGTTCTAATACGAGGCGAGGGTTTTGGGTACAACAAGGGGACAGCAATTTGCTGCAAAATGTGCTGGCATCAGGGTTTTCCGCCCCTCTGACTTTCTGTTTCGCCTTGCCATCAGACAATTTTATGCCTTTAGCTCTTCCTGTGGTGTTGCCTTTAGCTCTTCCTGTGGTGTTGCCTTTAGCTCTTCCTGTGGTGTTGCCTTTAGCTCTTCCTGTGACGTTGCCTTTAGCTTTTCCTGTGGCGTTGCCTTTAGCTCTTCCTGTGGCGTTGCCTTCAGTCTTTGGTTGTCAGCTGTTGCACCAAACAAAATTGTGTAAGCTCGTGCCTCAACTTCCATCCGTTTCCCCTCGCCCTTAGTTGATGACTCAGTGACCTTGATGCCGGGGATGGCGCGGTAGCCGATCCTAACCTGATACAACTTTGCTGCTGAGTATGCCGTCCAATTTGCTTGTCCGAGGTAATTTCATTAGGTTGACAGATTCTTGTTAAAGTTGGAGACGTATGCACTATCAGATGTGATCACGTGGAAAATAAAAACAAAATGAATATTTTAGGACATATTTCCAGTAATATCACATTAGGTGTATTTTCCAGGTCACCATCCTTTTCGCCGTAGATCTTTAAATTTACAGGCCTGCTCTCAGCCCACAAGACTTTGCTACGATGATGAACTGCTGGATAGAGGTAGAGAGGGGTTGAGCATCACGTCAAGGTCGGCAACAAACCCAGAATCCCTTAGCGCTACAGTCATCCAACCAGAGCTTGGAAGGAGGGGAGGCTCGGAAGGAAGAGAGGGGAAGGCATTACTTATGGCACGAATAGCCTGGGAAAAAAAAGCTAGGGACGGCTTGGTCAAGATGGGATATTACTCGAGGGAAGTGTTGATTTGGGGTAAACAGCTTTGCTGGCGTGCAGCACATCATGAGCATAAGCAAAGGTTCAAAATAGCTTCGTAACACTTTAGAGTAACTTAAGATCAAGAAAGCGATGCCAAAATCACAAAGACTTTGAAATAGGCACTAACTAACCGTGGAAGTGCGCTGCCCCAGTGAATCATTTCGAAATAAACGATACGTTGGGGCATCACGGGAAAAAATTAGACTCCAGTTACGTATTAAGGCCCTGCTTTTCTGGATCTCGCACGTTTAGTACTCCTCAAAGTCCACTAGTTGTTGTTGTGTGCGTCTACGATACTCTTGTGGCCAGTAGTTCAACTATCAGGAATCTGCTTCGTCGTTACCAGACCATTGCCCCAGCAACACGTCACAACCCTGCCGAGTTGTAAAATTTTAGGGACTTAGGGCATGGGAGAGGCTCAGGAAGACGACGACGGGAAGGGAAGGGGGAAAGGCAGAGGATCTAAATAACCACTATATCACTGTCAGCCGTGAGTTTTTCACTCTTCGAGTCTTTGCTGCAACATGCGTCCAGAGACCTATTGTTGGGAAATCCAAAACCAGAAGGGTGTCTCAAAGTTGTGGACATTAGTCTGGAAAATCTTCACTTCGCACTGGAAGAGACTACGCCGACTACGTGAAGGTGTATTTCCGTCTTGAGAGAGTTCATTGGAGTACAATTTTGGTTCACTTGCTCAATAAATAAAATCGGAACACCATGTCCTGATACATATTTTCTTTAAGGGAAATAAAATCATGGCAGTCGTCATGAATTTCTAATTCTATTTGAGCCTGTTTTAGGCATTCAGGATCCTGTATTTGAATCGACCTCCTGTGTCGAGGGTAATTATTTCCGGCAATAGGCAACTTTAATAAAACTTTTCAAATTTAGGAAACTTTTCCGTCTACTACAAATCATCGTCTCTGTACACCTTTTCATGTTTCATCCCATTCGGTGTCCGCAAAATAAGGTTGCAGTATTTGCGTTCAGTAACATGAAGCTGCCCTTGGATCTGGTAATGGTATATATGTCGTTTTATAATTCCAATTATTTGCTTTATCTTGTTCATTAGCCAAAATGCAACTTTCTTCAATTCTATTGCCTCATTTGGATTTAAATTTGTGGCTGAATATGGACATTTAATTTCAAGAAGACCATCGTCTCCAATCAGGCCATCAGGGGAGGTGGCAAAACATGGGTGGTCATTGTCGATGAAGAGCCCACAATCTTCAACTTTCCAGCCAAACCATTCTCCAATTTCCGCTTTAACAACGATTTCTTTCTCTCTTCCCTATGCACACGCCTCGTCGTCCATAGATCTGTACATAATTTGTTTCACCAAATTTTTGCAACTAGTGTGTGAGAGCATATTGCAAACTTCTCCAAGAAAAGATGCGGTCAGCAATTTCCTTCTAACCTCTCTCCATTCGCCACTCTCCACCTGCAAAATTGTTGCTCTTTCAATTCTTCTTCTATCTTCATCCAATGCACGTAAGCTTGTCAAAAATTCCATCTCAGCTTCTTTATAGACATTGATGGACATAATTGGTGGTTGTGCATTCGGTCCTTAAGCACTGTCCCCTTCAATAGAGTCCTTAAAAAGATATTTGCGGCATCTCGGCTTGCCATGCCTTTTCATAGTGAATAACTATGTTTTTTTAAGCCTCCTTTGCTCCATTTTTTAAAAGTATAACCCTGGGCTGGAAAAAAAACATTTTTTTGCTGGTCTTGTAGGTCAGATTTTTTGCATTGTAGTGAATGGCGGCTCCAGCACATCTCCCCTGGTATGACCTATGAAGAGCAAAGGTTTTACCTCCTATCATTTTTGCCACTATTGAGTTGAATTGCTCTATGGTATTATTGTCAACATCGTAGAGCCAACTTCTACTGTTATGACTTAGCTGTTTGATTATCACCATTAATTTGTCAAAAATTGCACTTTCTCTGAAATCAGAATAATGATTTGATTTTCTGTCCTCATTAATTCCTCCGCAAAAGTAGGTTCCACAGGCAGAATATTCAATACATGATTTTTCTATATCCAATTTCAATGACTCCATCTTGGTTTGAAAATCTTCCATTGTCGGGAGGTACACACGTCAGAGCAAGATGGAAAATTATGCCTTACCAGCCCCCTAGATCAGTAGTCTTTGGCCGGCCCTTCCTCAACTTGCTGACCCACCCACGGTCCTCTTCCCCATGCCTGAGACTCTGCAGCCAAGGGCCTCGCTGAAACCAATGGACCGTTTTTTAATGTGGAGTGCCATGTCCCTGGCTGCAGCGTTGCCATGTAGTCTCCAAGAACGACAAGGAGCACCATAGGAAGGCTCTGGGGACAAAGGGTGATTTACATAGCCTAGTGTGATGGAGAGGAAGATATGCTGGCAACCACCAAGATGTTGGCATCAAGATCCCACTGAAGTCAAGAACTCAAATAGCTTTAGACTTAACCAACCACATAGAGGCACAACTGCCCTAGCTTCTTGATTAGAAGACCTGGCCCCATCACAGGAGTCTAGTGTCAATAAAAGGGAAAAAACAATGCCCAGAGCCCACAACAGCCCACTGTAGCTTAGGAGCACATTTGACACAATGCGGCTGCTGACATCACATGGCCACTTCACTCACTCACCATCACCAAGGGATATCACTACCATACAATTTGGCACCATTCAAAGGTAGAATTTTCAGCTGTGAAGAGTAATTCAAAAAACTAGACACTACATAAACATACGATCAACAAACTTTCATTCAGTTCCATCAGTTAATTATGGCAAACTAAATTTTGAAAAATTGTGAACTTTCCCATGGTGTGGGAGTTGGAGCAAACCTTTAAAGGTCCTCATAGCTGACGAGAAGCCTCATAAGGGAAGGTGAAATCTTGCCAGCAACAATAAACGTCCACTTCTTAATGGGATTTGCCTGACAGAAACCTTTTTGACAGCAGTCAAAAGTAACTACCACGCTGACTATTAACTATGGGTTAGAAGCAAATAAAAGATGTTTAGCATACCTGACGACTTCTTCCGAGGTGGGAGATGACACTCGGCATTGAATTAAATTGGAAGCCACCAGAGCGAAGACATGCAGCTGAAAGTACATGAACTCTGCTGCAGATACCACAGAACTTGGCTCCACATCAGGCACCAACAACTCCTTCACCCAAGATACAATATTATCACCATCTCGTGCCACCATACTGAGCAAAATACGTGAGGCAGCCTCTTCCAGGGAAACTCCATCGGGAGATATAAACACTGATTCTTTGGGTGGATTTTTTGCAGGTATCAAAAGCCCACTGCAAAATTCCATCTGAGAATAGAAACACTCCAATGATCCACCTTCACTGGCACTCAATTCCGGCAGCACTTTCCTTATGTTTTCCTTCAAACATAACTGTGTTAATATTTCAGCAACAAGTTTGACCGATTGCATGTCCTGAAATGATTTAAGCTTTTCTTTCACAGGGTATAACCAGAGTAGGCATGCCTCACGTGTCTCCAATTCCATCCCATCTACCACGTTATATGACATCAAAAGTCCATGAAGGGTCTTTACATTACCCTCACAAGTGGGCAATCGGCCTGTCAAATACATGTTGAAAAGTTCTGCAACGTGTCTCTTGGAGTGCAAGAGATTAGATGCCAGAATGGCATTAATGGCCTCCTGGGCACTGATTTCACTCTGGTTGAGACCAATGGCCCTGAAAAAAAGAAAAGAGAAGGAGTTAAAGAATTTTACCTTTCCAAATGGTAATGGGGGATATATCCTCCAGCATTTACTCATACCCACACACCACCAATCAGAAGAGCAGGGTGTTTGTATAAATAAAAACCAAGAATTCCAGTTATTTACCACGTTTTCCAAGCCTTTAGAATGAAAAACATTTTTGGGGAAAAAAGTTGTTCATCATGCCCACAAAGAGTGATTTGTGGCACCCTTTTGCTCATGGAGGAGATGCCAAGTTTAAAAGCACCATGCACACACTTCACAACAAATTTCTCACACAATAGACTGCTGGGTATACACTGAAGATATTTTTTAATTGATCAACTATCTCCTCAACAATTGCAGGGAACCATAAGGTGTGCAGCAGGACAAGTGCCCACCATAATTTTGCTTTTGGCTTCTCGCCTCCTTGAACTCTTCTTCTGGGATATCACATGGAACAGCTAGCAAGTCACTGAGTGAGGGTGAATGAGCAGGATCAGATGAATGGAGGTGCAGATGAAATGAAGGTGCAGCCGAAGTGGACTAATCCATTGCTTTTACAGATCCATTAGCATTGTAATCCTTTCAAATCATTTTGAAGTGGGAGGACTGTAGTTTTGGCTGCATTTGGACACAGAGTTGGGAAGTGTGGCTACTGTGATGTTTTTGTTGCAATTCCAATAGTATTTCTATAATTGCTCACTTTCACAGCATCAGAAAAACTGATGCAATCAACTTTCATTGATCACATTAATTGCCAAGTGAAAAATTTCACCTGGACCGGGAATCAAACCAAGGACCTTAGGCCTTCCGGGCCACTGGGCAGACCACTATGCTACCCAGGCCAACCGGTAGCACAGATGGGCTACTTCGGGGGTCCTGCAAAGGATCCTCTCGAAAGGTGAGGTGAAGATAGCTCTGATTCAAGATCCCTGGGCTTTCCAAAGGTAGAGAGCAGGGAACTTAGTATGACTATGGGCAAAGTATTTTACTGAAACACTGTTGGGGAAGAGAAAATACTAACAATGCATTCCACAAAACTTGCATTGTTAGTTTTTCTCTTCTCCATCATGGAAAAATTCCACCAAGTTACCCCAGAAACAGTTTCTTGTACCACTGTTGATAGACCTAGAGCTTGTATGTTGTAACGGAATTATTTTTAGGGCGTTTGGCACACGGAATATTATGGAGTCCAGGACCCAAATGCAGCAAAAAGGTATTTTGTTAATGGTTGGTAAACCAGTATTTGCTTTGTTATTTGGTTCCTAATTGAAATGTTCTCTAACTGCCTGCTTTTTTTTCTATTTTTACATGTATTTGTTAATGGATGGAGAAACTGTAATTGATGTTTAATTTTTGGGTTAGCTTTGAGATGGGTATATTTGGGGGAAAACAAGCCACGTATTTTCCTACTTCCCGTTACCCTTAAAAGAATGAGAGGGAGAGAGCGAGCTACGACGTTGAAAGGCTGCCGAGTGGAGGAGGAGGCATGGATCTGGCCAGTCGAGCCTCCCGCTAGACCACCAGTGAGCGAGTAATTCGGCAGGGCCCGCCGGGTGAAAGCTTACGCTACAGTAGTGCGTGGTCGTTGTGGCAGACGACAGAGCCGCGTCATCGCGCCTGCACCACGGGAACGAAGCCCAAGGAGACGGCGGAGCGAAGCTCTCTCGTGGTTCTCGGACTCCATCGGGGATGGTCCTCTTCACAAACTCTCTGGTGCGGTGGTTGAGCACCGAGAATGTGTTCAGGTGCTAACCACGGGTGATCACTTCTCAATATTGTGTCTATTCGAAAGAGAAAATGGCAATTTCCCACAAGAATAAAGATATTTAATTTGACCGGTTTCGGTGTACACCAAAACCGGTCAAATTAAATATCTTTATTCTTGTGGGAAATTGCCATTTTCTCTTTCGCTATGATATTCCACCAAATTCTGAAACAACTACCTTTATTGTGTCTATTTGTTCCCGAGTGGAAGGTATGTGGCTTGAGGGTCATGAAAGTGTTTGTTGGGCTGTGGAATTTGCTTTTCTGCGGTTGTCACCCATTAAAGTTCAGTTTACTCAAGTAGTTAATTTTGGGTTCAGCCAAACATCGATATTAGTTTCGTCCATTAGGTTGACAGGGTTTGTGTTAAAGGTGTTAAATGGGTTAAGCATTTAAGTCAACCGATTGGAAAGCAGTCAATTCTGTTAACCCATTTGTGCCAATTTATTTCATGTCATTCAGAGGGATCGAGCCCCGATTAATTTATGTGTTACTGGGTTATGCCAACTTTTCATCAACTTTTGTAATTGCAATTTAAATAAATACAGAAACTGAATTTAACGTGTGGGGGTCCTGTTGATTGTTCCCATGTCACCCCATCGAATCCTGGCAAATCGTCGCCACTGCAGCCTATCTGGGTGGGTTAAGGCCGGAGGCGGCCTTAGTCGCTAAACTGGTAGTCGTGGAGACCTGGCGCCCGAGTTTGTTAGAGAGATAAAGCAATCGGCATCAAGGGTAATTTCGCAGTTATTCCATTTGCAGTAAAGGCGTCACAATGTGTGTGAATGGAATAATTGCAACGTATTTATCAGAATTCACTTTGAGGGATCGGACAGTAGTTCTGCTGACCCTTGGGGAAGATGAGAATAGGAAGAGAGTCGTTGTCTGCTCCTCCTATCTACCATATGATGCACTGGCTCCTCCACCATCGAATGAGAGGGAGAGGCTGCTGAGTCACTGTAAAACCAACAAGTGGGATCGTCTCATCGGCTGTGATGCTAACGTGCACCACACTGAGTGGGGGAGTGGAAGCACCAACGGAAGGGGAGAGCCCCTGTTGGAGTATCTTATGCCTATGACGTTACATACACACAACAAAGGATCGCTACCTACCTATGCAAACAGTGTTAGGCAGGAGGTGATAGATATTACACTCTGCACCAGTTCTCTGGTGCACAGGATTGCTGGGTGGAGAGTGTCAGGTGAGATAACTTTGTCCGACCACAGACACATACTATTCATTATTTTAGAATCCAATTGCAGGCAAACAACATAGAGGTACGCCAGGACTACTAACTGGGAACTATATTGAGAAAGGCTGTCCTAGAGGGGGCACCTCAGTGCAAGTTTATAAATGTGGATGAGGTAGATGCTGCTGTTGACTACCTACAGGGAAGCATCATCACATCCTACAAAAACAGCTGCCCCTTAAAGACCAGGAAGGAAGGGTGTAAATTACCCTGGTGGTGAGCAGAATTAAATGGTCTCTGCATGGAAATGAGGAAACTCTTTAATAAGGCAAAGAGGACAAGAACGGCTCAGGATTGGGAAAACTTTACAGTTGCCCTATGGTTCAAAATGGCGATTAAGCGCTCTAAGAGGGATTCATGGAGGGGTTTCTGTGTGAGTGTAGAGACTGTTCCACAGATGGCAAGACTTCATAAGATCCTATCGAAAGACTCAGAAGCAGGGGTCTCTGTTGCTTCCCTCAGGAGACTTTATGTCTTCCGACAAGGATTCACTGAAGCTAATGCTGGAGACCCACTTTCCAGGCTCCAGGGAGTTGAGGGAGATGCATCATGGGAGAAATTCCATCAGTCCGGCTTGGACAGAATTGATACCTCACTCCAGCATTGTGACAAATGAAGTTACAAAATGGGCAATCGTGAGTTTTAGCCCCTTCAAGGCTGCTGGGCAGGATGGGGTATTTCCTGCATCCTTCACAAAGGGCAGGACCTGCTCCTCCTCCCAATGGTAAGACAATTTCGTTCCTGCCTGGCCTATGTATATGTTCCAAAAGCCTGGAGGATCACCAAGGTGGTTTTCATACCTAAACCGGGTAAGACAGACTACACAAGAGCAAACGCCTTTCGAGGAATCAGTCTTATGTCTTTTCCATTGAAGACACTATAGAAGGTAGTTGACTGGTACATAAGGGATGGCCCTTAAATGGACCACCCCCTGCACCTGTAACAACACACGTACCAAAAGGGAAAGCGCATGGAGACAGCGCTCCACAATCTTGTTAGCAGAACTGAGGGAGTGCTGGAACATGAAATGTACGAAATGGGGTCATTTCTTGATGTCAAGGGAGCATTTAATAACACATCCTTCGATCACTTCTGCATTGCAGCAGGAAGACATGGAATCCACACTTATATTGTGAGCTGGATTAGGTACATGTCAGAAAGGAGAACTGTCAAGGTAGTCTTGAGAGACAGTTCAATGAAGGTAGCTGTGACACAAGGCTGCCTTCAGGGAGGAGTGTTATCTCCACTTCACTGGAATATGGTAGTCGGAGTCTTCTTGTAAGACTGAATAGGACTGGTGCATACACTCAAGGGTACGCAGATGATGTGGTTATACTCATCACTGGACATTAGCTTGATATTGTCTCTGAACTCAAGCAGAAAGCCCTGGATTGGAAAATGAGTGGAAACAGGGCTTGTGCAGTGGTGTTATCGGCCGTGACATGGTGGAAACGATTCATTACAATATTAATGAATAAACTTGATTTTTCCACAAATTTTATTTCCTTCCTCTACCCAGGTTTCGACGGTTAAGTCATCATCCAGGCACTGCTTTCGTTTGATAAGCTTTGGCTGTCTTTGGGAACTTATCGTACAACGGTGACGTTGTGTGACGTAGGAGACAAAGCAGCAGAAGATGGATGGTAACAAATGACGAACGAAAACTCCAACCCGCAATATTGAGATTACAAATAAATGTGAATAAATATTTACAAACAGTTTAAAACAAAGGTGAATATTTAATTTCAGAATTTTAACTCGATTTCATTTGATTGTTGGCTTTCATTACTCCCGTAATTCTTGTTGTATTGTTAGTTATGACACAAAACAATTCATATTAATGTTTTTAATCATGCTATCTAATCGCCTTGTTTCATACCTTCATATAAAATGAACAGAAATGAAATTCCCGAAATAAAAGGTCAGTGAGCAAAAAGTTCATACTTATATTTCACTGTACTTAGTATTTATGATGACATAGTTTAACAGTCCATGTTTTAACATGCATACAATTTATGGTGACATAATTCATTCCATCTATTCCTCAATTTAACATTATAATAATAGCTAAACTTACCATTCATGCTATGCATTAAAGATGGTTAACCTATTGCATCGAGCATTACAAGCATACGAATGGGAAAATGGCCCTCCTTCCTTCTGCAGCAACAGCAGCCAAGAGTATAAGCCTTCCATTTCTTGTAAGCATAACATTTAAAATGTAAAGCCTTCACACATCAGTCATGGTAGTTAAAGCTCAAGTATTGGTAGATAATAAATTGATACATCTTCTTCAACTACTCATTCACAATGTAAAAGGATTACATTTGTGTACGAACATCATACGTTCAATATTGTTTACGAAGAGAAGTCACTGACTAAATTGTTGATACTCAACGTTGAATTCTCGTTTGCACATGGTAAATATGAAACCTTTTGCTTTACATTAGAGGTATCTTTTTCATCGAAACGTATTAGGCCTGTCAGCATGTGAAGCCTCTTCCCCGTAAACACAGTCCCGAAATTCACCTCGAAAGTCTCTCAAGGGGATGATTGGAAATCCAGTAAATAGTTTTAAAATAAAAATATGTTGTTGCTACTGCTGTAAACGTAAGGGATTGGCCTTTAACAGTCATGCTGTAAACTATTTGAAAACAAAAAAATTTGGTCATTGTGGGAACCGAACTCTCAACGAAAAAACTATTATAATGCCTTAACCCACTCGGCCACAGCTGACATTAGCTGTTGGGCACCCTACAAAGAATTTACACAGAGTAAAATTCTATGGTTGTATAAAACTCAATGGAAATCCTTCACGAAATCTGTTCAAAGACTGGTACTTGTAAGCTACAAAATAAATTGATGCATTTATAGTTGCGAGCTATGAGTCATTACGAAGATCTCATGCATTATGTTTTGCCGAATACCTACAATGAGTGAGTGTGAAACAATGTCATCATAATTCAACTTCTCACCTCATTGCATTATAATGTATATCAGTTTGTAGTGCATTCAATAATAATAATAATGTAACCAATAGAATACAGTATTCATTGATATATTTGCTCATTTCTTTGAATAAACGTCATAGGTGACTCTTGTAACGAACGACAAGAGAGTTACAGACGCTCCATAGCCTGCTGTAGGATATCGTGCTTTCAATAAGCCGTTACCGTTCGATATGAAGAACCGTAATAGCTTTATCGTACTATTTGCCCCGTAACGAACGACAATTCTCCGCCGTATCATCATATTTATTGAACAATATCAATAGACGAACCGTAATAGCATTTCAGTTGACGTATGATTGGTATTGAACGGTAAATACCTTAACGATCGACAACTAACTTATAGAAAGATCTGTAATAGACACCCAGGTGTTTACCACAGAAACACTGTTTCAGCCAGTATATATACAAAAAGTGAAGAGGGGTGGGTTTGTTCTGTTATTGTAACCTCTTCCCTAGTGTTCACCCCTCAAATTCTGCATGTGGAAAAGAGAGGCATCCACCTGGATGCTCTAGAACAGCTTGAGATTATGAAAGCTGTTGGTTCGAAGGGTGAAATCCTCAATGATTTGTTGTATGCCTCCCGTTCACCCCTCCTAGACCTCTCACTGTTCAGGGACACCCACCCACCATAACGAAGACCCAATGTGTCACTCAGCACTAAACCTTTTCCCTCACCTACCACCCCCTTTTCCCTGTCCCTTTGACCTTTCTTACCCCCACCCCCTCTTCCCCACAAAACCAAACCCGCCCCTCAACACTTTTTGTACATATACTTGCTGGAAAAGTGTTTCTGAGGTATTCACCTGATGATGACTTAACACTAGAATGACCGGGGATGGTCAATTGACCGTTTGCCTTTTCCTTTCGCGCACCACTTTGTTACTTTACAATTAATGCGGCTGAGCTTCTTTGACTTTTAATATTTTGGAACAAACAATGTGAAAATGAAGTTTTTGGGGGGGAGGATGCTTCAGGACAAGAGCAATGCCAGCTTTTACCTACAATGACCGTGAGCGGTCAATTGACCATTCTTGTATTTTATACCGTTATACCTTTGTGGATTCTTGGTGTCAATTGCATCAAATGTCAAAACTTGCACCTTACTACACACGCACACTACTCAAGTCTGACTCTCATGTCTTAAAAACAGTTTTTACATATGATTTTACCATTTATGTGAAGGAGAGACACAGTAGCAAAACCACTGTACGTTGCCTCGCAAAGAGGCGCTACTAAATATTTTATGGGCAGTAGTGATCACTCCTTTAGCTGAAATACCCTGTTACGTTTGTACGTCACCGAGTATACCGGAAGCCGACTCATACGGATTTATATCTGAATGGAAAAAGCCACCACCATCCCTCCCAGCGGAGTGCTGTCTACACTCATCCACAGGGCGCTATCCGTGGCGGACGAGGATAGCCTTAATGAAGAAATCTACCACCTACGCAAGACATTCCGCCAAAATGGATACCAGGAGAGGGAAATAGAACTGGCCCTTAAAAAAACTTTGGGCTCCCACCATCCGGAAAAAAGACAGGCCCCCGAAGAAGGACATTTGGCTCCGGAAAAGACCGACGAAGAGAGGGAAAAACCCTTAGCCAGAGCATGTCTCCTGTATGTCTCAACCATTGCGGGGAAAATTTCACGTATTCTCAAAAAGAGAAATATAGAGACTATCCACAAACCTCCGGGAAAGCTCAGGAACCAACTCGTCAGGGTCAGAGACGGATTAGGCCTCAAAACTCCGGGAATCTATCATATTCCCTGCGAGTGTGGGGAGGTCTACATCGGAGAAACCGGCCGCACCATTGAAACCCGCATCAAGGAGCACCGGAGGTGCATCAGATTGGGATATCCTGAGAAGTCCGCCGTCGCCGAGCATAGCCTCAACAAGGACCATCTGATTGCTTTCGACGACACTAAATTACTTAGCAGATCCTATGGTATTGGGACCGTTTAACCAAGGAGGCACTTGAAATTAGGTTCGAGGCGAAGAATTTTAACCGCGACACAGGATACGCCCTCAGTAACGTGTGGAAGCCGGTGATCCGGAAGATACGAGAAGATAGAGAGAGGATTGGAAAGAGCCAATCAGGAGCGAGCTTGCGGAGCGATTCCCGTGTGACCTGAGAAGAGCCAATCAGGAGTGACCTGAGCCAAGGCGAAAAGTATATATACCGGCATTTTTCTTGGACCTGGCACTCAACGCCCTGAGGACGATGGCAGTGTTAGCTGTCGAAACGTCGGCCTTAGCCGTTTCCCTGACCCGGTGGAGAACCCGTGAAGACTTCACCAGCAAGAGGTTGTAGATCCAAGATTCTGGTGCGAGCTAAACAGTGCATCGCCAGCACCCCCAACATTTTCTTTTTCTGCTACTCCTGCAGTCAACTTACATGTGGATGGAGGGATTCCCCCATTCTTTGAGGCATATTTCAATGAATACCTCATAGAAACTATAACATTAGAGACAAATCGCTATGCTGAGCAAAGGAAACGATCCTCTACTGATAAAGGTGAATGGAAACCTGTTTCGGGAAATGATATCCAAGTATTCTTAGCTTTGAATATATTGCAGGGTATTACAAAAAAACCAGTAGAGGAGATGTATTGGTCCAAAAAACCCATGATACACACCCCGTTCTTTCCTAAAATCATGTCATACAGGAGGTTTTTATCAATAAAAAGAAACATTCATTTTTGTGATAATGAAGAATTTGACGCTTCAACCCACCCAAATCCTAAACTTTATAAGATTTGGCCTGTATTTGAGCATATAAATACAATGAACTCAACCCTCTTGACACCTGAAAGGGATGTGTCCATTGATGAGAGCCTAATGCTCTACAAAGGTAGATTGGGGTGGAAGCAATATATACCTTTGAAAAGATCTCGTTTCGGAATAAAGATTTTCATGCTTTGTGAGGCAGAGTGTGGCTACATTTGGTCTAGTATAATTTACACTGGGAAAGGAACTAAGTTTGCAGAGGAGTACAGACATCTTCCTGTTTCAACTCAAATTGTTCTCTCACTTGCAAAGCCACTACTAGGAAAGGGTTACTGTGTAGCTATGGATAATTATTATAATTCCCCAGAACTGGCAGATATTCTTGTAAAGAATGAGACTGATGTATTTGGAACCTTACGGATTTCCAGGAAAGACATTTCGCCTGAACTCAAAACTAAAAAGTTGAAAAAAGGTGATATTGTGGGGTACCAACGAGGTAAGATTTCTGTCATGAGATGGAAAGATAAAAAAGATGTAGCACTCCTCTCATCAATTCACACAACCACCAAAGTAACTGTTTGTGGGGGGAAAGGTGAAAACATAAAGCCAAAGGTAGTTGTAGATTATAATAATGTCATGGGTGGAGTGGATAGGATGGACCAAAATCTAACATACTATCCAGTAATCAAGAAGCCGGAAGTACTACAAAAAAAATGTTTTATCATATTTTTGATCAGACAATTTGGAATTCATATGTGCTCTATAGAAAGAGTTGGGGTTCAAAAACACATCTAGAATACAGAATGACATTGGTGCAGGAGCTGATAGAGGAATACCACAGTGAAACAATGGGTGCCAAAGGGGGTCGCCCTTCAACGGAACCTAGCCCTCTGAGGCTAAATGGACGCCACTTTCCTGAATACATTCCTGCAACAGAAAAGAAACAGAAACCAGCAAGACAGTGTGCCGTTTGCTCCTCAAGAAGAGACAGTAACAATAAAAAAATCCGGAAGGAAACGAGATTTTACTGCAAAGATTGTGACGTAGGTCTGTGTGCCGCCCCATGTTTTAGGGACTACCACAAAAAGAAGGACTTGTAAATATTTTTATTGTTATTTATAGGTGAACAAGTAATTTGTAGAGCCTATAAAAACTTAACAGATTAAATAGTTAAGTGAAAACAAAATATTTGAAGGAAAAATTTGATTTGCTAAAATTATGTATATGTAATTGAATATTAAGATTTTCTTGATTTAAACATTCACTAAAAACATAAACATCAATAAAAACTGAAAATAATTGTTATTTACTACCTTATAATGAGTATTTATTTCATTATTCGAAATAAAAAAACCTGCCTTTTTTCGAAATGAAAACTAAAATAAAACCCATCAGTCGAAGGGTTAAGGGATTGGTTGTTAATACATGCATCATCCACTACAGACTACTTAAAAATATTTCCCCTACCTATCCTTTTGCTATGCTGCACTATTGCATGCAAACATGCTTTTGCAAACCTAATTCATTTGGATCCCATACACTGGCTACATATTCAAGGTGGGGCCTAACTAGTGAAAAGTAGCATCGCTCTTTTGTCTTCTCATCACATTTCCCAAGTATTCTTTTTATAAATCCTAGCTTTCTCTTCACTCGGCCACATATTTCCCTAATGTGTCTTCCCCACAATAAATCCTTAGTGATTGTTACACCTAAATACCTTATGGTTTCAACGCTTACGATTTCACGCTACTAATTTTATAGGATTGCTCTATTGAATTAATCCCCCTCCAAAAATTAATAGCTACACACTTTTTAAGGTTAAGTTCTAACTGCCATTCGCTTAGTTCAGTCCACACTGCGGTAGGAAAGAGCACGATCAGACTGAGGTGGAGATCATTCAGGCGCTCTGAGATATCTCGCCCTCCCAATGTGTACACAAGTGTGGACACTGTGAGTAATCAGAAAATTTGCAAAAAGTGCTCATAAGAGTAAAGAAATACTTACCTTAAGACCACACTTTAGCACTTCATCATAACTCTGTCTTTTCTAATTCATTTTTCTCTGATATCATGTTTTTATCCAATAAAATATGACGAATAACGTGTTTTGAAATGTTACTTGCATTTTAAAACACATGACGTATTATTTTTACGAATGTAAATGAACACTTTTTTATTTTAGAATAAAATATTTTATCAGTGTAATTCATATTGTTTGCAGTGTAGTACATTTTTTTTCCTAACACTACATCTAACCAGAAACACATTATCAGAACACTTCTACACTTGATAGAAAAAACTTATGAAGGGAAAACGTACGAAAGAGCGCAAGAAAAAGGCGAACGGTCAATTGACTGCTGGCGGTCATAGTAGGTATGCGGCTTACCCCGGTCATTCTAGTGTTAACCGTGGGTAATGGAAGGAAATAAAATTAGTGGAAAAATCATTTATTCATTTACATTGTAAGCTCATATTGTTTAACAATAGAAGGAAAATGGAGGGTTTTAGACCTCCCTCTCTGCAGGGTAAGGTTCTATGCCCCTCGCCATCAAAGTATCTTGGACTCCAATTTTAACTGGGCAGAGCATTTGGAGACAAAGGCAAAGAAAGCCTGTGCCTTCTTATGGATGTGTACGAGGGCCCTTGGTAAAACCTTGGGACTTCAGCCAAAACCTATTAGATGCATTTATACGGCAGTCATTAAACCTAGTTTCATGTACTGCTCTATAGTTTGGTGGAAGAGGGCCCGGCAGAAAACTGCAGGGAATAAGCTGAACCACCTTCAAAAAAGGGCCTTTATGGGCATTTCAGGTGCGATGAGAACAACACCAACTCTGGCACAAGAAACTGCTGAACCTCGTTCCAACTCATGTGAAGGCAGAGGTGCAGGCAAGGACAGTGGCTTATCTTCTCAAATGTATGGCACACTGGTATGACAAAGGGAGTTTCTTTGGTCACAGACAAGTTTAGATGGAGCTCATGAAGTCGAGTCCCATCCTCGAGATGGGCAGCGATTAAATAATAGCCAGGTTCAACCAATCACATCTCTATTTCAAAACCCGCTTCCCAGACAGGGAACAGTGGGGTAGAGGAAAGGGGAAAGAACTTCATTCTGGGGCCGATGTATGGTATACATATGACTCCAGGAAAGAAGAAAGAGCAGGAGCAGGGGTCTACAATTGTAGCACAACAAGGAAGTTCTCACTCCCTCTGGGAAAATATGCTACAGTGTTCTAGGTGGAGGTATATGAACTTCTGACCTGTGCATATGCCATTAAGGAGATTGGGATGTTCAACAGACCGATACATATGTGCACAGATAGTTAGGCAGCTCTAAAGGTGCTGGTATCTCCATAATGCAAATCACAGCTGCTGCTGGAGTGTCGCGAGGCACTCAATGATACAGGTTGATGCGGAAAGATGGAACTTTTCTGGGTGCCTGGTCATACAGGCATCTAGAAACAAGATGGCTGATGAACTGGCTAGGGGTGGATCCAGCTGCAATCCGATTGGAATAGAGTATACCATACCTATTGCTAGCTCATTACAGGTTAGCAGAAATTAGAATGCGGAGCTTAGGTCAGCATTGTGAGAACTGGCGAAGCACATTAAGTCTTAGACAGGGCAACTACATATAAAAGAACCTAGGCCTGGGCTTGCCAAAAGACTTTGGCCACTAAACAGGGGTCAATTACGAATGGTAGTGGGACTCCTCACTGGGCACTACTAGGTGATGAGGCACCTGCACCTCCAGGGAATTGTAGAGATTCACCTAAATGCAGGTGGTGCAAAGAAGGGGATGAAACCACATCCCACATATTATGGGAGTGCCCCGCTGTGATGAGGACTCAGAATAGGTACCTGGGTTCACCATTTTTGGAACCCAGGGAGGTAAGGGAAATCCCCATAGGGGACCTGTTGGCCTTCGGCCTCTATGGGTGATTTCTCCAGAGCACAGTGGACCAATAGGTTTAAGGGGCTCCTTTGAGGAACTCCACCACAGTAATTTTCTATCTATTTATAGAAATAATAATCACAATACAAAAAAAACCACCAGCATCCTCATGGTGTCCCAGGTAATGGTTTTGGGAGGCTAATGGTGGCCGTCTGCTTGTGAGGTTAACCTCCCCAATCGCAGCATGGGTTCCTAAGAATTCAGGTAACGCCAACCACAACCGGCCCTTCTGAGATGAAGGCCCAAGTAGAGTTGGGGGTGGCAAATCTATGCCATCAAAAAAGAGAGCTTGCTCGCTGAACAGTCTTTCCGCTTCGAGAGTTGCCGGTGGTGGTGAAAGGTCAGTTTTGGGAGTACAGTAGGACCTCTCTATAATGAGAAATCTCAGAAGCCAAATAACCACTTGCTATAACAAACTCTCGTTACTACGGAAGACATTTAAATAATCATTCCAGTTACACCTGCCAGTTCCTAAAAATTTAACCTAGTTGAACTGTGGGTGTTTTGCATGAATGGCGAAAAGATATTATCAAGATAGCATTAAAATTGATATTTTCTCTCACTTCATGGTTGTATTTACCCTCAATGACAAAAGACTTTCATGTTATATGTAATTATTTGCGATAAAAAATGTTGATTTAGCATACTTACCCCAACACATTATCATACTTTGAGCTCCAAATGCATTGCGGCAACAAGTATTACGACAATAAGATGGACTATCATCGAGAAAAATGCCGGAAACCAGAAAAATTGCCATAACTCTCTTGGAATATTTTCTTCACATTCAATCAAAAGCATTACTGATGCATACAAGGCCACACACAAACAGTTGTAAGTTTCAAATTGAATTTCATCGAGTAACGCATCATATCTTAAAGCGTGATGACTTCTTGTGCCAGCCGCCCGATCTTTTTGATAATAATACACTTCCATCCTACTACTTTTGAATTCATTAATTAAACAAAGTCTGATTTCAGATTTAATGACTTGATTTCCCCAGCAATGAAGTTGACTCTCGAAGTGAACTAAACTCAGAGTAAGAGAAGCAGGAAACAAAAAGGCAATGAGAAGCGCAAGAACTATGGTAAAATCTACAAGCCCACTTATGGGTACGCCCGGAATGTTGAAAATGTACACTTGACCCATGGTGCAGGAAATGAGGAGGAATTTTTTTTATTGCAATGCAAACAATGGACGTCATGAGCACAAGCTTGTGCACACGTAATGTGCTGCATATGTTTCCAGTTGTCCCTTTTGGGATTCGCATCATCAGAGTGAAATTGCCCAAGAGGAAGTCTCGACTATTTATTGGCTTCACATGCCCCCTCCCCTACTGTTCTTATTTGGTATTGTTTCTTGTTGATGATTTCCCCGCTCACTTCAGAAGGCGATGAGTCAGCCTGAGCCCTGGGTGTTTTGGAGGACTTTCCCTCATGTGACACACCAAACAATGTATTTAGTGCGGACATGAGTTTTAATGGCACCATCAAGGTGGGATTTCCATAGACATTTCTCTATTTCGACCGCTTCCCATATCAATCTTGGGTAGTATCTAGGTTCTTTTGCTATTACCCATGCCTTTTCCAGTAACATAGTATTTACTCCGCTGGGCCTCCGTAAGATGTGAGGGAAAGGTCATTATTTGAGGGATTGTAGGATTTGAATGTTCCATACCTAATTTATACATTTTCCACCTTTAAACTACAGTTGCAAGAATAAAATCTCTTCCACTATCTGGGCAGATAATCTACTTGTCTCAATCAACCATTCCATCCATCTTGTCTACGTAGCTCATTTATGAAACCTGTGAGGCCAGTCCTCTGGAAATACTCTCTTTAAAGCTTTCCTCTGTTCTTAGAAGCGATTACTCTCCCCTGGTTGACAGGCTACATTAGTCAGCATGACTATTTCCCTTTTACATTTCCATGCTTCGGCTATCAAGTAATTTCCACACATTTTATTTCTGAGATTCATTTTCTCCAGGCCTTCCTATGAGGTGCTGTCACCATGCACGACAAGAGAATTTATTTTTACTGAATATCATCAAAAAGAGCTTTGTGGTCTTGTCCATTGTAGCATATCTTGCATGGTACACAGTTGTAGTGTCCGGCTCATCATTGAATGCAGGAGGATCTGGGTTCCCTTTGTCCGACACAGTATCCAACCCTATGGCATCAGAGTTGGAATCCTAGAGATAATATCCACTATTTCTATCCCAATTATTACTACTTAAATGCCATGACTATGAATTATATACCCAACATATGTATAGAAAAACAGTGTGATAAAGAAAATATGGATGGTGGAATGTGGTGAATTAGCTAGAATTCTTGCAAAAAAAATTACATTGCCTAGAAAAATTTCTAAAACCTCAAGTGAAATCTGTGTCATCCCACAGAGAAAGAGACAAGAAAGAATACTTGACTAAAATTGAGTCAGAGTGAACTTTAATTGAGCCCAACCGAAATATAGACATAGATACATCTGTGATTTGAAGGGTTTACAAGCACTAATTAATGGCACACATTAAGGGAAAAGAGGTAGATTGAAAAAGGACTGAATATGGTCCTGGTTTTCCCAGATTCCCACCCCTGGGTTCGGGACTGTGCCTTTAGCCTTCGAAGGATATTTTCTCCTCCAGAAAGGTTGCTTTTTCATACGCATCTGAATGTATCAATATTACCCTTGGTGGAAGGCATTTTCTTGGAAGGAAGTAAGATCTCAGGTAGTGTTCAAGGCCTTAACTACTGCCTATGTCCAAGGGGGTTCAACCACCTTACATCAGAGGAAAGGTGCAAAACACCATTAGCTCATTGCTATGAATATTAAAAAACAAAGTAGTGATCTACATATGTTTAAAAAATCATGGATTGCTTTTAAATCCATTCCTATTCTCACCCTTGATAGTATGCTACCAACATGACAGTGAATAGTTCATCTCAATAGTTACAACAAATGAACTATACTCAGTGAACTATTCACTTAAAGGAACTATATAGAGGAGCCTATCACTAATAGAAATGCAACTGTATCACAATATATTCGTGATTTTTTATATAAGTGCAGTAATTATATGTATAACTAAATGGTTCAGAAATCAATTCCTCAAATTATGGAACTCTTAAAGATTTAATTTCAGCAGAACCCAATACTAGTCTAGCTACTACTAGCTAATACCAGTCTACACTACGGCATACACAAAATTATGATCATACAAAACAGAGGCTCAACATGCACAAAATATTTGCATTATAAATTGAATCTTGATGAAGGGTAACTACCAAATACAAATGAAAATACACCAACTTACCAAACGGCAATGTCCCAAATTTTCTGCCATGCAGGTATGTATGTCGTCACATCACAAGTACTGGGTACTTGCATCTCAGCCAATGAGTGGCAGCACCTGCAACAGTAAGTATTTGAACAGTGAGGCAGTGAAGATGCCACTGTAAAACCAATGAAACCAGTATGAGCCCGTTATAGTGAGTACGGCATATAGCGAGAATCTCGCAATAACGAGGGTTTGGCAATGTATCATCAAAAGGTGATGAGCATGTAAAAGAAAACGGATATAGAGAGCCCAAGGAGCTCCTGCCACAGTATACGCTCGGTATTACCAGCAATATTTTCTTAGGGCGATGCATTGCAAAGTACAAATTAATGCATGGTATCTATCTTTAGTGGCATTATCAATCAACTACAACTTAGAATACAAGATTTGTGCCATTTCTAAATTATTAATGAGAAGAATGGGAATTAATTAGAAGTAATGGAAATACTTATGTAATCCGTTACATTCATTAAGTTGTGCATATTTTTCAATGTTTTCATAAATATTTCCAGGGCCGATGTTATGCGAATAATTAAAATTAGGGTTGGGCAGAGATTCAAAGATTCAGCCGAATCCTTTCGAATCCATGGATTCGAGATTCGATCAAATCCATGGTTAAAAGATTTGAATACCAGTCATTCGGATTCGGATGTACCAGTGGCGGAGAACTACAGTAACTCCGGAGTTACGCAGATGTTAAGTTAAGCCGGTGATATGCTTGCATTTCTCTGAGTTTCTGTTGCCACGACAGATTTAACCTCGTGATGGCCCGTAACTCATTGTCCAGCATGCAAGAGTTGATGCCAAACTACGGGTGTTCGGAATGCCAACTCTAGTTTAAGACATTACATAGTTCCATAGTCAATACTTGATCATCGTGATGGTGAAAAAACTCTGATGTGATCAGGCATCAAACTCTTTTTTCGGCGTAGTTTGACCTTCCTGCGTAAGTCGACGCATCTTTTATTATCTACTCCATAGATGACACCTGTTGTCCATCACAGCAAAAAACAAAGTTTTCGGTAATTATTAGGGATGGTCGGATCCAAAGATCTGCGGATCTTCCATTTTAATCGGTTCCGAATCCGAATCCAAATACAGTGTAAAATCGGATTCAGATCTCAGATTTTAACTTTTCGCGGTGTAGAGATCGAAGCACCCCGTGAATGGAATGCATATATGGTAAATATTGTCAAGGCGAGGTTGTATAACTATGGTCACGAAATTAGATGAAAAATTTAATTGCAACTAGAAGCAAAATACAAAAATATGACCCTTTAACCCGGTATCGCGAGAAAAAATCCGTAAATGCCACGCGGGTAGCCTACATTCTCTGCGATCAGGCGACAACGATGTACCTCCTGATCCGTGTAAATCAGATCCACCTAAGTCGAGGGCTTACTGTATTTGCTTGTTTTTAGCATTTCAATCGTAAACACCATGGTAGGAAATGTTTAATCATCATATCGTAAACTAATAATTCTTGTCCACATATGAATTCTTTGAAATTCCGCAATTTGAAAATTCTAACAAAAAAGTTCCTCTGCATTCTTCCAGCAACAGAATTTTCAGAAAGCACATTCAGTACTTCTGGAAATTTGGTTGATGAAAAAAGGAATCGATTATATCCTCACAGAGTGAAAATGCTGCATTTTCTAGACAAAAACCTGTAGTCTGTTTTTTATTGAATTTTCAATTTTATATAAGAAAAATTAAACTTTGATTTACTTTTGAAATCACCCATGATGTATGTATTTGCCCACGAACATGTCCTTAATTTCAGTGAGTAGGGACTATATGACCATTTATTATTTACTTTTAAGAAATAAGATTCAGCTTCGATTGAATTTAAGTACAGAATTCACTAGAAAGGAAGCATTATTTGACAATTTACAGATAAAAGGAAGATTTGATTTAATGAAATTTAGGAGGATTTGGGATTAGGATTCGAGATTTGGATTCGATAAAAAAACAGGATTCGGATTCAATCCAATTTTGGATTCGCCCCATCACTAATTAAAATTTATCTCATTTTACACATTTTTATTTTATTTTTTGATTCCTGACTTCATGGATGCATCCAATTTTGAGTGAATGCATCGATAATTCTTGGCAATAGTATTTCATGGGAGTTACCTTTGTTCTCTCTAGATCCTACTGATGGCAGCACTAGTACGACACACGATGTGCAGAGCAAACGACAAAGCCAGTTGCTTGGGTAAAAAAACACTCGCTGCACCATTCGCAACTAATTTCTGAGAGATAACTGAATGTGAATGTTAGGAACGGCTAGAAATACGTAATTACACAATAAATATTTTCAAGTGCCAAAGAATGCCTTATTTTGTCAAATCATTACGACAACTTTCCTAACCAATGGATGTACTGGTGAACACTCTAAGACTTCAGCAAAGCAGAAATCATTGTTTTGGAAGATTTAATTTGCAAAATCTTCAATAAATATGCAATTGTGCTTGAAAACAGCCTTCTTCCTGTTTCTAATAGCATGGCAATGAAAGAAAAATGGTAAGTAAGAACAACTGTGGGAGTTGAGAGGCTTAATTCATCACCTTCAGATATAATGAGCGCTCGCTATGGTGATTTCCCAGCCACTGGGAGCACTCGTTATACCGAGCATCCACTGTATTATCAGCAAATAGGAACCAATGGTGATACCACATCACCACCGCAATAACCCAGGAGAAATTTAACCTTGACAAACTTTGAACACACAGCAACTCTCAAATTATATGCACTCTTGGACTCACTGGAGAACACGTGGAAATTTCAGATAGCCATTCGTACAGCCATTTGCTAGCATCGCACCACTTGAAAATCAATACTCGGCTATCTTCTTAGCAGAATTTCCACCGAGAAATTCACCTTGACTGGGACTTGAACCTGGAACCCCCTCGTTGCCCTGATCAGCTGCTTTACCAGTTAAGCTACCAAGGCTTCCTTATCTCACAGAGTTCCACAAGGGAGAAGGAAGCCTCGGTAGCTCAAGTGGTAAAGCAGCTGCTCAGATATCAGGGCCTATATTCTCTAACTTGTATCACCGGGGTTGAGCTGCCATGGCTGCTATTGAAGCTCTTCCAATCCTGTAACTCGACGAGGTGATGTTCTTCAGCCTACACAAGGTGATACCACATCACCACCTCACTGGCCAACCTTAACTCAACACCCTATAAATCTAACCTCTATAGATGGAACCTCTGTGGAAAAAATGTGAGCATAGTACTTTTTGACGTGCTTTAACTGTAGCAAAAATCCCAGAGACTGATCATCCAAATTCCAATTCAATCCTAATTATATGATCCAAGGAAAAAATGTTCAAAGAGGCATGGCACGACGTCTACTTCTCGTAAACAATGCTCCAATTCATGAAATAAATAGACTAGTGCTTTGTAATTTCTATTCCTTTTCTATCATTTTCTGTATTGCGAATACCTAACTCATCATCACAAAGGATCCATATTTTTTCTGGAATTATTTAAAATAAGCTTTAAGATAGCCGCTGCAACCGCAACTCAGAACTTTGTTCCGCCTTTTACTTGAAAGTGGCATTCCCGTAGGAAGTTCTTCGCTGCAGCCATTGTGGAACTTAGTTTCATTAAAGAATACTAATTTTTTAATAATAAATTACTTATGTTCAGCATTTGATGCATATTGAACATATAATTTTTCATTTAGAAGTGTTTTACATCGTTAGGTAAGAATTTGCGATCGCGACTTATAGATTTCTGTACCCACGAGTAAATAGTTCCCACAAATCACCGCTAGATTTTAGCACTGTAGAACGCATATTAAAAAAGAGGGAATAATCTAATTAACTTTAGTAAAGATCTAAAATTGACTTTCATTAGCTGCGAAATATTATTGAAGGTATTTCAAAAGATACACTTTCTTCAAAAAAGGCATTTCCTGGTCTTTTCACTGAAATATAATGGGTCAGTTGGAACTTTGTTTTGAAATTGCATCCCTGGCTTTCCCATGTTAAAATGGCCTCTTTAAACAAATCGATGAGCACTAAATATACCCCTGTCACTAATTAATGCATAACTGCATTAATAAGCAAAATATATAAAATACTCCTTGGGATGAATTAATTCACTTATTCCCTTATTATGAGATCTACCAATTGAAGCTGCAAGAATTTAATTCAGTTGCAGCAGCCACGTTCATACCATTATAAATTTGTAGAAAAATATTTACCAGTTTTTTTTGGAATTCATGGCAATGAGTTTCATTCATTTTGACTAAAGTGAGTCTCCTAGCCTTAGGAATAACGCCTATGCTATACAGCGAATCAATACAATTGAGGTCTAATTTTGAAATCCTTTCAGTTTGATGCAGATACACTGCACACAGAGAATTTCACATAATATCTGTTTTTTTCCCTGAATGAGCAGATGACTATTATTTGTTATATAAATTAGTTTGATTTTAACCCTGACAAAACTATTTGACAAGTTTAGTACAGCATAGTGTTGAATTGCATTGAAAGTATGCTTCCATTACTGTCAGCAGAGTTTTAGTAGACGTATATTTGTCGCTGATCAAGCCTCTTGTGTGCAAGATGTGCCTCCATGGACATTGCTCCATGCTGTGCGAGATGTTGCCAGAGCATGGGACAGTGTCACCGCAAAAACTATTTCCAACTGTTGGAGATCAGCTGGTTTTGGTGACACATCAGTTCTGGAGACAGAGGAGTTAGTGGAAGATAACCTCCAATTTACAAACCCTCTGATTTACAAAGCTAAAATTTTGGGTGCCTTCAACTTTGTAAAATATTAGAGGTTCTACTGTAGATCCAATAACACTGGTAACAATAAGTACTTGAAGTGTGAATTTTGGAGGAAAAAACAGTTACAGCAGGTTTAATAGTGAATTTAAGTCAATGGCTTAGTATGATATTGTCATATCAAAGAATTGGATTTCTGTTCCACCAATTAAATTTGTTTGAATCCTCAGCAAAAATAGGCATATGTTGACGCTAAGTAAATAAGGAGAATATCAGTAAATTAATTTATTAGGCCTTGTTTGACATGGGCATATTTCAAATATGAGATGAAATAAGGAAGATGACAAGAGAGCATATTTAGTTCAGAATAGAGCTTTATTAAAAATATATAAGTGCCTTTAAAACAAATACCATTGAATTTCACTCTTGAATTCTTGAATCCAGGATTGAAAAATAATGCCTATTGGACTTATTCTCTCGCGGCTGAGCTTAAAGCCACCGAGTGCGTCCACTGAGTTGCGGATGGTGGGTCGACCTCTAGATATAGAGGTTAGCTGCGAGATAAGTGAGTTTACTCGTCGAATAAGCAGTCGTGGACAAAAAGCGATGGCATTCCGAGGGGGTGTTGGTCTATCCCTGGGTAAGGTAGGCCTCTAAATAATACAGAACCTGTGAAGATGCCTTGACTTGACGATGGGAGGACGCCAATAATTACGCTTCTCATCACCGGGAGGAGAGGGCAGCAGCTCTTTCGTCACATGAGTGAAGGTGGAGACCACAGTGGTCAGTACAGCGACACTCATTTCAGTACAGGCGTGGTAACATTTACTTTAACAGCTGTAGTACTGCGATGTGGAAGGCAAGGGGAAACCACCACATTATTATCCCGAGGAGTGACAGCTACTCCACTCTTTCCTTTATTATCAGACGTGATGGCAGCCTCTCGAGTAAAATATTCCGGAGGTAAAATAGTCTCTCATTCGGATCTCCAGGCTGGGACTACTCGAGAGAGTACATCAGTCAAATGTGATAAACTTTTTAGGGTAAGAACATGGAATGTGAGATCGATTCGGACCTGTGGAAGACTGGAGAACCTGAAGGTGGAAATGCGAAGAATGGACCTCGACATATTAGGAATCAGCGAAATGAAGTGGCCCGAAGAAGGAGACTTTTGGAGTGGAAGCTAAAGGATTATACATACGGGATCATTAAATGGTAATGCTGGAGTAGGGATCATACTCAGAAAGAGTGCTGGAATGAGTGTGAAGAGCTTCCTGCAGTACAATGAAAGGATAATAGGCAATGGTGAAGATCGAAACCAAGCCTGTAGATACCGTAGTGGTTCACGTTTACATGCCTACGACGGACTATGAAGATGAAGAAGTGGAAGACGTCTACGAAGATATCACGGAAGTTATAAAACAGGTAATAGGTAATAGATTCTAGTAACCGTGGAAAGGACAATGGCCAGTTATCAGCTGAAGATAAATAAGAAGAAGACTAAGATATTGGTGTGCAGCAAGAAAGAAGAGGACAAAACCAATGTCAAACTAGGAAATCAAAAACTTGAAGAGGTGAAGGAGTTCTATTACCTGGGAAGCAGAGTAACCAACGATGGAGGAAGCAAGAAAGTAATAGTTAGTAGAATAGCCCAGGCAAAGAGGGCATTCTATCAAAAGAAGAATCTACTTACAGCAGGAAATACAAGCGTAGAAGTAAGGAAACAGGTTATCAGAACATACATCTGGAGCATGTTTCTTTACGGCAGTGAGGCATGGACGATGAGAGCAGCGGAGAAGAAAAGGGTGGAAGCATTCGAAATGTGGTGCTACAGAAGAATGCTGAAGATCAAATGGATTGACCGAGTAAGTAACGAGGAAGTCCTGAGAAGAGTAAGAGAAAAGAGAAGTCTGCTGAAAACTCTAAGAAGAAGAAGGGACAACTTAATCGGCCATATCTTGAGACATGATGGCCTGATGAAGACTATCGTCGAGGGAAAAGTGAATGGGAAGATTGTAAAAGGTAGGCCTCGTATGAGATACATGGAACAGGTAGTGAGGGATGTAAAGGATAAGAATTATGTCACAATGCAAAGGTTGGCCGTTAGAAGAATTGAGTGGAAAGCTGCGTCAAACCAATCCTAGGATTGTTGACCAACGATGATGATGGACTTATTCTAACTGAGTCTATTCAAACTCACTTTATCACTTCCCACATCCACAACACTAACATTCACAAAGATATCCATTAAGGACCCTGTATTTTGTTGAAACTTCCTTGAAAGCACTATGTAAGGTTTCACTAAACAACTGTTTACGAAGGACGATCACTTGGTATTTCACATTACAGTCGAATCATTACAAAAACACACTTTACAGTATATTGAAGAGTTTATTTAGCTCCTTTTCCAACACATTTATCCACATAATAGTTTCAGATGCTAAACAAGACATCACGATAAGTTCACTTCATCAAAGCAGTTGCAATACTATTTCATCTCATGTCATGCATATCCAATTAGTGGCGTATATGAGACTTCATGAATATGAGTCACCTTGTTGTTGAAATTACTTCAATGAACACTTCAATCATAATTCCACATCGATAATTAAAGTGAACAACGGACAAAGATCTTGTTCACAAAGATGGAATCTCATGAATAAACAAACTGAAGTTAATGAAAGCCTAGCATGATGATTACTTACATCAATGTCATTGCATTATAATGTTTGTTGGTATCTCAAGAATAAACATACAGATGTAACTACAAAACTTTCACTGACATTACCCCTCGCAGCACAAAACAAACATGCATTTCTCGCAGAAACTTGAGGAAACTATAGTTAAGCTATACTTATATAGCTAACTTATAAGTGATACACTGTTTCCATATTTATGTATAGTATAAACAGTAACTAAATAAGTTATTTTAAGCTTCTTATTTTCTCAATAATAACATTCCATTGACATTTCACTGCCTTGCAAGCCAAGCCAAGCTTCTTCATCGCAACTTGGGTTAACTTTGGTGATAAGTGGTAAGAGAATACTGAGCGCCACTCTGATTGGACCAAGCCCTTACCTAACTTTTTATCGCGAATGCTATCACGAACGTGAACACTAAGAGAATCCTGTGTTACACAATTTGCGTTAAAACTTTTTTCACACATTCAGTATCACGCAATACGAGAGAACGAGAATTAGGCCCCTGTACTTCTGGGACTTCATCCCAGAGTCCCTCCAGTCTCTTCTCTATTTCCTCCTGCCATTCCTCTATCATCATCACCTGAGGATTCCCTACCGGGCCATCTTCTTTTGGTTCTTGGACGCCTTTGCATATGAGGGCCGAGACCCAGTCTTGGTTGGCCCTCTTGGCGTCCAGAACCTTGCTAGTGGGCCCATCCCCTGGGATACACCTCCTCTTTGCGGCAGAAGTGGAGGGAGTCTCTGTTGTCCCCACTCTGGGGCCCCACCAGCAATTACCTCGCCAGCGGTTCTCCCATGAGCAGGGGCGTCCGCCAGGCTCCCACCATGTCCCCTCACTCTCTGCCTTCCCTTCTCCTCCTTGCGGCACCAGTCCACATCCCCCCATACTGAGCCTCTCCATTCTTTGAGAGATGCTCCCTATGGTATTACCAGAGGCCCCAGAGTCCGAGTCTGCCCATTTGGGTGGGGACCCCTGAATCAGAGCCCTGACTCAGTGCCTCCTTAATAGTTGACTCCGTAGAGTCAGAAAATGGTCGCCCAACTCCTCCCCTGAAAAGCAAGCTGCCTTCTTGCTGACGTAGCTGGTATAGTTTACATTGTGAGGAAAGGAAATATTGCTCTCATCAATTCACCGTAGTATTTCAGAGCCCCTCAGCTCTGGTGAATATGTATTAGTAAAGCCTGTGAAAACTATCAAAGTTGGAAAAGTCTCCTCCATTGAACATGGTGCTAATGGTCGTTTTATAGGTTCCACAGGGCATCCTGCTCATGGAGTCGTATGCTACTGCGGAGCATGGCATGAAGTCCTCACAACAATGGGCCCACTTCATGGTATGCTTAGGAAAAGGAATACAAACTGTTTTGAAATGAATCAACTGCAAAAATAATTTTAAATACGTAAATAAAAGTTAATCTCAATAAATTAACTGATTAAATATACCTCCGATACTAGTAAATAAGCTTTAGCAGAGTGCAGCGTCTGCAGCACCACCAAGTGGCAGGCAGAGGAACGAGTGCCACGTCAAATGTATGATTTTCCGGCATGCAATAGTTTGCTGTCGTGTTTCCGCACTGTTGATTTTTTAATTAATGAGGAAAAATACTTAATGTCATTTTGAAAAGGAACAGCTTCAAATACGTACTACAGAGGTTATAAACTTTTGATCAAGATGATGAAAAAATAATATGAAATGACCCTATTAACAGGTTTTGTGATGTCAACGTCATTGAATGTTCATGCAGGCAAATTACATCTGGTATACCAGTAAATGATGTCATTGTGAAATCATGCAACCTAGTCTCCACATCTTGAACATTGAAATAATATTTTAATGTCATGGAAACAGTGCCCAAGTCTGTGTCAGGTGCTTGCCTTTTCTCTTGTGGATGGCACCAAGTGTGACTTAGTTGCTCCTTAACACTAGAAGCACTAAGGTTGGATGCCTATCTAGATAGACTTTTACCTGACATTTGGACAGGTATTGAAGATTTTACTTAGTTCATGTGCAAGTTAAATGCTTGTAGCATTGGTTCCTCGAGTGATGATATGTTTGATAATATTTAATGTGATAACCTAATACCCCAGCAAGGTTATTATTAACATTAGGATTAATATTACGAAGTGAACCATAGATTACGTATATTTTACTGAATATCAGCAAAAATGATCATTATTCTATCGTAATGTGAGGAATTAACCACGGTGTATGTGATTAATTTTCCACTGTCCAATTCTCAACTTCCACATTATCAGTCGTGAACAACAGTGTTTTCCACTGATCTGCAAAGTAAGTGTGTGGGAATGCCATTCGTGCAGTAAATATAACATCATAGTTGAGGACGATAGAAATAGAGCTGCCCAAAATGAGCATGATAAACCCTTTCACTGCGGCTCACTCTTTGGAAACCTAATTGTCACATGCTGCGGAAAAGTGAAAGCGCTGCAGTGAGAACAAAAAGGTACGTTCACAGCAGTCTACCATGCGAACATACTAGGTACATTCACAGCAGCAAAAGGGTTAAAATCAGCCACCGAAACATTTTTTGTTCAAATAAATTATTTGTAAATTTATTGAAAAGAAGACTTAACTTTGTAGTTCCACATGAATTTATTAAAAGACAATCTGGGTTTTGAAGTCCAGCATCATCATCAGGTCTGATCTGTCAGGTCTGATGATGATGTTGGACTTCAAAACCCAGATCGTCTTTTAATAAATTCATGTGGAACTACAAAGTTAAGTTTCCTTTTCATAATGAATACATTCCATTAAGTTACGCCTGAAACCAACAGCTATATAAAAATATTTGTAGTCGTTTTAACAAACATAATTACCTGTTGAAAGCAGGATACATGAAATTAATTGTTTCTATTTCATTGCCGACAATTAGGTATGTATTTTGGTGTCCATGTAATCTTAGTACTATTCACACAAGTAATTTTGACTTTCCTCAGTAAATTAGAGATGTTTTTACTGCTTATTGTGTTAGGAATGTTATAAACATTTATTTTAATGCTTATATTCACCCACCTTTGTGATCCTGAAATTTGGATCCTGGATGTTATGCAAAAATTTTGTTAGGCTGGCAAAGATCACAAACTTACTTTAGCCAAAACGTATGAATCGAGTATGACAGTAAATATTCTATTGTAATTATTATGTATATGCATGTGCCGTCGTTACCATTGCAATTTTGTCAGTCACTACACTAACATCATTAATTAACACACAATGTTTATTTCTCACAAACAAAATGTCAGAACCTCTAGCCCAGCCACTGGGAGCACTCGTTATACCGAGCATCCACTGTATTATCAGCAAATAGGAACCAATGGTGATACCACATCACCACCGCAATAACCCAGGAGAAATTTAACCTTGACAAACTTTGAACACACAGCAACTCTCAAATTATATGCACTCTTGGACTCACTGGAGAACACGTGGAAATTTCAGATAGCCATTCGTACAGCCATTTGCTAGCATCGCACCACTTGAAAATCAATACTCGGCTATCTTCTTAGCAGAATTTCCACCGAGAAATTCACCTTGACTGGGACTTGAACCTGGAACCCCCTCGTTGCCCTGATCAGCTGCTTTACCAGTTAAGCTACCTATGCTTATATTTTTCCACATTTTACCATATGAAATACTTGGGCAGAGGGCCCTCTCAACATGACCGATCTGGCGTCAACTACTACCCTGCACGGTATACTGTGATCGTTATTCCATTGTACTGAGTTCAGTGCTACAAAATCATTTCAAAAACTTCGTAAAACAGGGGTCAGTCACTCCAAGGGACCGGCGTTTCACTAAGTAAATCAGTAAAATGGAGGTTTCATAAAACGGAGGTAATTTTACATGGTTTTCCTATATACAAAGATCGGGACAGGCAGAATGGTTCGTAAATTGGTGTCATTTTGTAAATTAGGGGTTTGTAAAAAAGAGGTTCTACTGTAATCTAATCTCACTAATCTATGTGATTGCTGATGGTGAGAGGCTAAAGTAGTCAGTTGACCTCATTCCATTCCATTAAAGTACTTAAGATATGATTGTCCATGACTGCACCACCCCCGCCGAAGTAGCCTTTTAAGTTTTTCCAAGCAGTTGGTAATCTGAATTGAATTGATCTGAATAACTGATAATCCATTTGTGAAACATTAAAAGCAAGCATAAATTGCACATGGTACTCCAAACAATAATGTTGAAACAAAACAACCCAAGCCTCAATCCTAACACATACCTGAAGAAGCAATCCAAGGTGATGCCATTCCTGGACAAAGTGGTGAATTCTGTCAGGTAGTTAAGTAGTGTCATATATGCACATCCATCCATGCACTGGTACCTCCTAATCAAGGCACTTATGACATAGAGCCTGTTATGAGCAAAATATGAGGAGAAATTATTTTCAAAATTACAAAACCTTAAACTCACTATAGCTCTAAATAATGTCAATTGGTATTGTACAAACCAAGACCATACAGACTGCTCTGTCAATTCTTTTAAAAGATTGGTTACTAGTTGGAATCCCGTTTGCATAGCAGAACCAATATCTGATGCCAAATCCAAACTCTCTTCCCTGTCAGTCAACATTTCTTGGGATAAACCCATCATCTGAAAAGAAAAAATGAAGTTTTATTTCAATGGTATTGGAAGGCTGTTCCAAATTTTATCAGATATAAAATATTTTTAAATTAATTAATGAATAAAACTACTGAATTTCAAAACCCATACAGATCTAGTTTTTCTCACCAGAGAGACCTATTTTGGTTGTGACATCAGGCTTAACTCTTTGTACTAATATATCTTTCACCCCTTTCACTGTGTAAGTCAGCCTTTAATTCTAAATACCTCTCATTTTAAATATTGAGGTTATACACAAAGAATAAAACACAAAAAATGAAAGGTATGTTTTAAAAAATGTGTTAATTTTATTCCAAATTCTAGTAAGAGATGCTCAACACTACATGTAAAAAAATTGAACAATTTAAAATAACCACCAAATGCATATGGTGAAAGATACTAGCCTTAGTCACCACCACACACGTATCACTTGACACCCAATAACACAGAGGGTTCAACTAGTCTAAGAAACTACACATCAAATATCAGATGGATAATTAGTGGAGGTGGGACAAATCCTACATTTTCCCTAATCCAAATCCTAAGAGGTTCTCAAATCTGTTGAATACCTCAAATCTCTCGAATCCTACACATGAAGTTGATAATAATAGAAAAGAAAAGACTTTTAACAGCTGAATTCAATGAAAAACAAATTTAAGAATAGTTTTCAAAAATACAATCTTTATTACAAATAAGATTTGAAGAGCTAACATAGATAAGTAATAAACACGGTACACACATGAATCATGCATTTTCCATCGTGTCTTTATGCAAAATACAGTTTCAGGCATAACATGAATGCAAATTTACAGTAAAAAAATCATAGAAACATAGAAAATTTAAAAAAAAAATTTTTGGCCTTTGATAAAAACTTGCAAATAAATAAAACTCTGTCCACGTTCAGTTGGTGGTATTCCATTGTCAACCTGTTTTTTGTGTAAACAGGTCGAAAACTTGCAAACAAGAACAGGAAATCAATCATGGAGATCTGTAGGTTGGATTACAATAAAGACATACTTTACTTTTTGGATCTTTTGATAATTTCTTTGTTCAGCTTGTTACAGTAAAACCCCCCTCTAACGAAATTCAAGGGACCCAAATTATCCAGTACTCGTTAACTCCTTCCGTTCCAGTGCTCGTTTGTTAATCGGAGGGTTGCATGCCTCCGTTTTTCCCATGGGCTTTTCTTGTCATATCCAAGAAGCAGGAGTAATCGAACAAAAATACCTTGTGTTCTATACGGTATTCACTAAACAATGTCATAAATGAATGTTGCAGTTTCTTGTACTACTTACTGAAGAATTGCATCGTAAATAACTACCTATTATGGAAGAGGAAAATAATTGGCCATCGAGCAGCCCCCTGCATCTTTCTATGCCGTCAATAGAAAATATTTGGCCCCTTAAAGTCCGTTTAGTTCCAGTATTGGCTGTCGAGCGCCAGTGGTACTTTCGTCCTACTCCTCGCAAGGGACCTTCAGAAAGGCCTCCTTTTTAACTGCCGAGAAACGTATTAAGTGTGATTTATGGTTTAATTCCTGCTTGCATCAAAGAAAAACCATAATTACTGAAGTAAGGACCTGAATATTTACCGAATTAAGGAATCTTTTGTACTGTCAGTGCCACTAACCAACATAACTTTACACAAATCAATTGCAATTTCTTTCCATCAAACATGCTAAATATGACCTGGTTCTATTCCACCATTGTAAAAGTGTGGAATATAAATAAAAGTTCCTCATTCAAAATGTATACAGCTATAGTATTCCATACCGTGACGCGAGTGACATTCTCAAATATTTTTTCCATCATGAGACCGAAAGGGGATTACCAACTCCATGATACATATAATCAACTATCGGTAACGTAACTTTGTGATGCACACTAATCGCGATGATAAAATTTGCGTAGTAATTTTCTACTTCTCTTCGATATCCCTTTCTTAAGTCCAATGTTTTGGAATCTTGACGACCTCTTATAATGATATTGAAACCGGTCAGGCCAGCAACAAGAAAAAATGAATAAAATAACAAAATGTTTTTCCCCTCGTAACCTCTTTATTATGATTATGGCTCAGCAAAACCACATCAAACAATTTCCCTCTTGCTGTCTAAAAATTACTTTCAAAATCCCACAATTCGTGGCAATGAAGCATTACTTCTTGGGAGATAACCTTAGAGTTCCTTTGTGGATTTCCTCTCGAGGGACTGAATAGTGGGTTGCAGAATTGAGAAAATATTAGTCAATCAAGCACTTTGTACTTTGTTTCTCACAAAACTTTACATCATAGAAAATTTGGACATTTTTTTTTCTTCAAATGATTTTTGTGGAGGGTATCACCTATAACAAGTTCAAAAACATTTGCTTTCACACAATTTAAAATTAAAATGTGTTCCACAGAACGTATATACGTTCTGTGGAACACATATATATATAACGAAATAAATTTAAATTATGGTGCAAAGGAGCACCTTTAGTTTTTAGCTCAACTAATTTACCCACTGGTTGCACTGAATTTGCTGGTGGGTTTAGAAATTCTGAGCGGCAGACAGCACTACGTGAATAGTTAAACATTTGCTTAGAAACAAAATGGCTTGCGTGATAAACTATACAGTGAACGACTTCGGAGAACACGTAGATGCAATGATGACATCTTCGATATCTCTGTACGCGTTTCCAGCCACAGCCCTCAGTTTTTCCTTGAGAGATTTCCTCAAGTCTTCTTTGTTTTTGCATATTTCTTTGATTTCATGCAGTGTAATCAAGCGATCCAAAATCTTATCCTGAAGTATTGTGCAATTGTCTGTTTTACGGGGCTTAATAAGGCTGTACATATACACTAAGTAGTTTATGCAGCTGCAGGAATGTTGGGGTAGCAGAGTGGTCATTGCTTCCTCCAGCTTCTCTTACAGTTCCAAAGAACCGCTGAAAGAACCGCAAAGGGACTAAAGATGTGAGGAAAGTGATATCCTCCGCAAAATTCATTCGTTTTTTCATGCTCAAAACATTGTGAAGAAGTTATGGCCTTCATAATCCAATATTATGTAAGCATGCGAATGAGGCAATTTGCAAACACGTAATTTTAAGGTGAACAAAGAGTATTCAATGTAGAAAAAATGTCCAAATTTTCTATGACATAAATTTTTGTGAGAAACAATGTACAAAGTGTTTGATGAATTAATATTTATTTAATTCTGCAACCCACTATTCAGTCCCTCGAGAGGAAATCCACAAAGAAACTTTAAGGTTATCTCCCAAGAAGTAATGTTTCATTGACTACAAATGGTGGAATTTTGATTGTAATTTGCAGACAGCAAGAGGGAAATTGTTTGATGTGGTTTTGCTGAGTAGTAATCGTAATAAAGAGGTATTATTATTATTATTTGGTTTTATACCGGTGAAGGCAGGTCTAAATGGACATTTGATTCTTCCCACTCATTAATTTCACACCAGCCCCTCGTACCTCCCATCATTGTATCCAAGCTGCCCGTTCATCTCCTCCCTCTTCCCCGCTTCGTTCTTCCCTCAATCACTTCTTTCAAAACACCATCCCTTTTGATTACCTTTTCTATCCACACCTTATGCCTTCTCCTAATTTCATCTATCAAATTTCCTTCCTCTCCTACCAATTCTAGCACTTCATCATTCGTCATCCTTTCGACCCACTTTACTTTCTCAATCCTTCTCCATACCCACATCTCAAAAGCCCTAACTGTATTTTCATCTTCTTTTCGTAAATCCCACGTTTCCACCCCATAGAGTGCAACGCTCCGTACTAAACTTGTTACTAGTCTTTTCTCCACTTCCCTACTCAACTGTCATTAGTTCACGCCTACGAGTAAAAGCTTCTTTTGCCAATGCAATTCACCTTCTCACTTCAATGCTGCTTATACCCTTTTTCTTCCAACACACTACCTAGATAGCTAAATTGCTCTACCTGCTCTAGCTTCTGACCTCCTAATTTATCGTAATACTGGCCCTTTTTGTCCTTGAAAATCGCATTGCTTTCGTTTTCTTCTGGTTTATCTTCATCCTGTATCTTTTGCACTGTCCCTGCAACGCATTCAGCAGTTTTTGCAAGACATGGGCTGACTGGCTGACTAGCGCTTGGTCATCCACAACCCTCACTGATTTCATCAATTTCCCCCCTTTCCTTTACTCCAGGCTCCAGCTCATCCCAAGCCTCTCTCACCATTTCCTCTGAGTATTTGTTGAAAATCACCGGCGATAACGGACAGCCCTGCCTAACTCCCCTCCCTATTGTGGCCCAATTCTCTCCAATTACCTTCTCCTTCTGAGCCATGCATAAATTCTGGATCAGTCTCATGTCTCTCCAGTCTATTCCTATCTTCCGCAATATTTCCATCAACTTTTCAAACCTCACTTTGTCGAACGCCTTTTCGAAATCAACAAAAAAAGCGAATACATCCCGATCATATTCTAGATTCCTTTCCACTAGTAATCTCATCACTGCAATCGCATCCCGAGTGGCCCTCTCCTTCCGAAATCCAAACTGATCCTCGACTATAAATTCGTTTGCTCTCTTTTCCATTCTTCTGTTGATGATTCTAAGCACTACCTTTGCCGTATGAGAAATCAAACCTATTGTTCTATAATCTTCACATTCTTATAGTCTTCACCCTCTTTTTATCGTTATAGATATCAGAACAGTTTTTACAGAATCCTCAGGCCAAATCCCCTCCTCGTATATTCTACGAACGAGTTCATAAAATCACTCCCTTCCCCGCTTTCCAGTGTTTTTCAGATACTCAGCTGGGATGCTATCTATCCCTACTGCTTTACCCGCTTCATTTCTCGCAATGCTTTCTCCATCTCACTATTCAGTATTCCAGGGCCCACGTCATCCTGATCTACGTCCTTTTCCTCTTCTATATCCTAATTCCTAGGTCTATTTTCGCTATCATAAGGTTCCTCAACATATTTCCTCCAATGATGCTGGATCTCCTCTCTTAGATTGCTAAATTTCCCCTTCTGTCTTTGATGCATGGGAAAGTTTTCCCTTTCTTGATGTCCGATAACATTACTCGCAGCTTCTGTTCCTCAGTGAGGCGTCTGTGAGAAGTCGTCTGACACCAGAGGGGCAGCCTATCAAGTGATGGTGTCACATTAAAAACACTATCGTGGCAGGCAACAGGAAACCCCCTTAATATAACTCTCCCAAGGATTCCTTTTTCATCATCAATGATTCCTTTTTTCATAAATTCCATCAAATCATCAATGATTCCTTTTTTCTTGTTTCGGGCCTGACCGGTTTCAATTTCATTGTAAGAAGTCGTCATGATTCCAAAGCATTAGACTTAAGAAAGTGATATCGAAGAGAAGTAGAGCATTTCTACGAAAAATTGTATCATCGCGATTAGTGTGCATCACAAAGTTACGTTGCCGATGGTTGATTATACGTATCATGGAGTTCGTAATCACCTTTCGGTCTCATCATTGAAAAAAATATTTGAGAATGTCACACGTGTCACGGTGTGGAATACTATAGCTTTATGCATTTTGAATGAGGAACTTTATTATATTCCAAATTTTTACAATGGTGGAATAGAACCCGGTTGTATTTAGCATGTTTGATGGAAAGAAATTGTAATTGATTTGTGTAAAGTTATGTTGGTTAGTAGCGCTGACAGGACAAAAGATTCCTTAATGCGGTAAATATTTAGGTCCTTACTTCAGTAATTATGGTTTTTCTTCGATGTGAGCAGGAATTAAACCATAAATCACACTTAATACGTTTCTCGGCAGTTAAAAAGGAGACCTTTCCATAAGCTGGGTGGCTACTGATATCCAATTTTCAAATTCCCTGACTATTCCCTGACTTTTCCCTGATGGCCTTACCAATTTCCCTGACCGATCGCCAAAAGGTCTGCTATTATCGGAATATTTTATTTCTGATGAATTAAATTTTCGTGAAAACTCAGAAAATGTTAAAAGCTGAAATGAATACATTAAAAGCTATAAGAATGAAAAAATACATTAAACCTTCACACGTTAAGCCCTAACATAAATTATACACACTTATAATACATTTTTTGCGGCCACAGGTACGCAGCCGCGTATGGTATTTCCGTGGCCGTGTATATTTCCTTCGGTAAAATTACAAATTGACAGTTAAGTTTTATTTCTATGTATATAAGCTCTTATAATTACAACAGAATTTATAATTCATGATCACCATGTATTCCGCTCATCACAAGGAATCCGAGGCTATGTTGTTCGGAAGATTCAAATTCAGATTCGGAAATTCAAGGAAGAGGTAGCGCGTCGTGGTGGCTCTGGGAAGTTTAAGATTACTGAAAAGGCATCGAAGAGAAAGTTAATTGCGAATTTACTGGTGGACTCCGGCACAGGTTGCGCAAAAAATACAAACCAAGCCCAAGTTGTTAGACTGGATCAAAATCTTATGGCCCGAGTGCCGTTTAGAAGCAAATAACAATTTGATTAATGTGGTTATAACCACTTGATTGTAAGTGGGAACCAAAAATGTAAAAGTATTTGTATAAACAAAACGTAATCACGCCACTGCGAGCGAAAACAGGAGGCAATTAGCAACGGCAGCATCATATTCAGGAATATCATATTTGAGGTGGTTTGTGACCTGACCAAATTGCGGAGACGGAGCTAAGGGTGCCATTCAATAATTACGTCGAGCGTGAAAGGAGGGGAGGGGAGGAGGACACTTCTTACTGTCTCGCGAAGGGGGGTTTGGGAATCGAAGATGATCTTTCATAAGATTTTGTTTAAACGTGTGATCGTATTTGTACTACAGTTTTAATAACCATCGTCTCGTATTTTTAGAACTACAAGCACGTATTTACTACAAGATAGGGTGCTGCAACTACTCTTGACCTGGGTCTCGGAAGTTAAAAAAAACATGATGCAAAACCTTCCGAACAACATAGCCTTGGATTCGTTGTGATGAGCGGAATACATGGTGATCATGAATTATAACGCTGCTAAGCAAATATCGCATTAAGGATATACAAAAGAGATACATCGTACGACTGATTCACAGCTAAATAACTAAGATTCACAGCTGAATGTTCAACGAATTGACGGGGCCTACTCTATACACTTCGGCGACGGACATATGTTTTAGTTGGTGAAATAAAGGGCGGGAAAGACTGCCCGATAAATGTAATGGTAGAAAAATAACGAGAATTTCCTATCCCAGTTTCTCCCAGACTGTTACGAGAATTCCCTGACAATTCCAGGTTTTCCCGGTTTTCCCTGATGATCGCCACCCTGATAAGGGCCCATGTGAGGAGTAGGACGAAAGTACCACTGACGCTCGACGGCCAATACTGGAACTAAAAGGACATTAAGGGGCCCAGTTTTCTTGGGAAGTTGCAGGGGGCTGGTATCAGCCACTGGTATCGAGGTATTGGTTTGGTATTAGAAAAAATGGTATCGGGACAAGTCTAATTTTTAGTAAATAAATATGTGGATTGACTTTGTTGTTTGTGCATTACACGCCACGCATCAATGGTTGCAATGGAATGCTAAACTTAGTTTTGGGTCTTCATTTCCCAAAGATTTCATTCTGGCTTGCACGTGTTGTAGAGAATGATAGTGCGATCGTCATTTTGTCAGTTATCCTCTGCCCATCGTTAATAAAGTTTCATGACCCCTGGCCCAAAGAATGTCGAGTGTAATAGATGTGCCTATGATGCTGAGGGATATCAATGTAAATAATATATTTACTATCTTACTCCAAACAAAAGGAAAAATGGACTTTCTATTGACAGTGATAATTTATTTAGACATTGCAAAAATGGTATTTTTAACATATACAGACAAACCTGTTTACAACAAAGTTGAGGGGGCCGAATATTTACTTCGTAATAACCGAACTTTGTCATATGTGGACCAGTTTTTCCGAACCTATCTTTAACGGGCAATAGCCTTCACTTCGTTATAACCAGAACTTTGTTATAAACCGGTTTCGTATAAGTGGGATTGACTGCATAGTTGGGAAAGTTACCAAAAAAAAATTAACTTATGTTCAAGTTAATCTCTGTAAAAAGTAACTAGTTAAAATTAAAAGTTACTTTTCTAAAAAAGTAACTAATTAAAGTTAAAAAAGAAACTTTAATGTTAAAAGTTACTTTTTCATTTACTTTGGCAAATTGGATGCTATGGTTATAGAGACCTTGACGGTTTCTTGTTTTGACAATCAACATGAACACTGAAAATTGTCATTGTGGTTTCTTCCATCCATTTCTATTTGCTTAAAACTATTTGAATTGGGGATGTTTGTTGTAATTCCAATTAGTGAACAGAGTGTTGTTGGTCAAGTTCCCTAGAGTCTGCTAAAAGCATTCGGCGATTTTTCTGAGATGGAGCTCAAATTCTGGGATTTTTAAGTTGTCGTGAATGTAAGACTTTCTGACTAATCATGGTGTGTATGAACGTACCTTTCCACAAAAGTTTGTTCTGAACAGTAGAAAGTGCTTTAAGTTTAGTTTTTGATATCGATCCCCACATTGCGATGTGAAGTATCCCTTCACAATTGTAAAACTGCAGTGGAAATGGCTTAGTCATATAGAGTTACAGTAGAATCTGAGGCTGCGCCGGCATACCTTTTCTCGCGATTCACTCAGGGCCGATATATTGACAATGCAATGTTGCCGAGTAAGGCATATGTAGACTGGCGCATTGTAACTGATACGTTAGTTTGAATGAACCACTCTCCCTCGTTATCCGTCATAGGTTTTTAGGCCACCCTTCTTTCTCAGCTTCAACTATGTAATATTGACAAGCTCTATGGAACTGACGACATAAGGTCACCAAGTAAGGCATAAGACCCCTCCAGAACATTGTCTTCACGTGGTTTCATGTTTTCTCGTCCGAGGCTGCGTTCCTCAACTTTGGCAGTCAATCCCCTCAGCCCCTCTTTTGTTCAAATCTATTTGTCTAGGTCTATTCATTGTATTCTTGCACAACTACCCTTACATTCTTAGACACCGTTTTATTTTCCTATTTGTCTGTTGGGCAACCTTTGAGCCAATATTCGGACAGGTTGACATTCAACAAAAATTAACTGAAGTTGGTTTTGTATCAGTTAATGCATAATTTTAATGATTAAAAGTTAACTATTTTAAAAATTAACGATTAAATTAAATAGTTAACCATATTTTTAATGGTTAATTTTAATCGTTAATCCCAACTATGTTTGACTGTATATCATATGAGATGAAGAACAATGGTTTTTAGAGCTGTCTAACATGATAGTTAGTGGTTACAGTCAAGCCTCCCTTAATGGACCCCTCTGAATAACTCTATCATATAAACATTTCTCTTCCCTTGAACAAAAAAAACGATCCTTGAGGAAAATATGTATACCACGGAACTTTTCAAGAAATAAACTTTTTCTTAGCAATTAGGGAGCAATCGGGTTGCCAGTGCATGAGTCTGTGCTGCTGCCTGTTCCCTTTCCACTCACTGCTTGCTATACACCCACTCCTCTCCTTTCTGACAAGTTTACGATCTTTTTTGATCATGATGATGCTATATGGTTACTCTAAGGGTAAATATAAATACTTGTTTCATTCCATATTTATTACTATAGGGATTTATTTTTCAAATATTTAAAAAATAAATGAAAAATATTAAATCCCTTTACATTTTAATTACCGCATAGATAAACCTGTCCTAATTCCAGACCACTCTAAATAGCCAACAATATTCCCAGTCCCAAACATGTGCACTATTGGAAGTGCATTTCCATGACAAAATCCTGGCTGGTGGTAACAAGTTCTGGAAGCATTGGCATAGGGTGACTACAGTGAAATCAACATACAGTCGGATCCAGATTTAATGTCTTCGCATTTATCATTTTTCCGCATTTAACATTTATTTTTTGAGGTCCCGATTCATTCCCTATAGAAACAATGTAAAAATTGTCCTAAATTACCATCTCCGCATTCTGTGTTTTTCCACATTCTAGGTTGTAAAAAATTTTCCCGCACAAGATTTTTTACCTGATTTTTAGCATTAGTTTTCAATAGGTCGACAGTCCTTAAGGTTTCGCTTTAAGATGCTTTTATATGTACAATGAATGAATGTATAATGAACATACGAACAATAAGATATTGTATGCTCTTGGTAATACATACATAAATATAAAACTGCATTTTCCTTGATAGTAGGTTTAACCCAATGACGATATGCCATATTACGCAGTTGAAATCGTAAAATTTTCCCGGGCGCTGTGTAGAAAAAAATGAATGCGGAACTGCGTGCCATGTGAGAAACTTGCATGTGCCACAGCAGCTTAATTTCTCGGACCTACAAATCAAAATTGATTGCTAAATAAGGCATTCTCATTATGCCAGACCATCAGTAACATTCTCATAATCGGAAAGTATCAATATTTTGCTAAATGAAATGTCTATCTTTTGCTTGTCTTTAACCCTTTACGCCGTCCTACGTGCAGGGTACCGACCCCTTTAAACTACCCATGGCGCCATCCTATGTGCTATGCACGGTTGTGTCACGCAATGTTTTCATATGCTTTCCAAGGAATTGAAAATTCTTCTAGCGCATTCATATTTTGTGCACTGATATAATAAATGATACTGTTTATTTTTAGCATATCTACTAATGCTTTAGATAATTTTTTGAAAAGATATTGAGCCTTCATTTGATGCATCTATTCTATACTTTTTCGTGAAATTAGCAATTGACTTTCATCTCAGACTCTTGAAATTATAAGGAGAGAAATTTTCCATCCACTTGGGAGGATAAGGGAGAGTATATTCAGCGTATAGATAAAAATTTGATGACCTTACTGTCAACGTAAACATATCCGGTCGTTGAAGCCTGGTTTCTCCAAGGCCCCTTTGGGACGAGCTTTATTTCGGCTTGGAAAGACAACAAGCGATATGGAAAGGGCAGTAAGAGTGATGATGTTTTCATTCTCTTTCATTTAGCCCAGCATAGTATCTACGGGGGCCATGTGCACCATTTTCATAGCTTAGAGATGACCGCGGGACAGGGGAACTCATTCAGACCCAAGCGCTCATGACGAAAGATTAGGGTGTTGAAAGGTCAGCGTGGAAAGGGAGCGTGGGAGAGCAAATTGTAGAGAAGAGACTCAAGATCTCTTTCAAGACGTGCAGTTCAGTAAACCTACCAAAGTCAGAGTCAGTCGAACCTAATTCGCTTTTCTGGAAGGAATATATTAGGAGTGTTAATTTGTTCTTACGAACATTTTAGTCTTTCACTTTATATCACTTCCTCTGTAAGTGCTTCGTTCCGCAAGCTGTATGGTCCAAATCGTGGAATATTTGTGTTTGTATTTATCAGGGTTGTTACTCATCTACCATCGATAATGGTGTGTGCAGGAGAGAAAAGATTGGAGGAGTTGAGTGATGAACAGGCTAAGGACGTCTTGCTTGAAAGGCAAGTGATGATAGTGCTTTGAGTTTGATGGCGACGGTGAGAATGACATAAACGATCACTCCGAAGTTGACGCGTCGTTATACTGTGATTTGGATGAGGACGAAACTTCGTATTATGCTTGAAAGGGCATTTCCAATTATAAAGGAAAAAGAGAAATTTTCATTGGTAATACCAGTCCACACGGCAAAGCAAATAATTTGGAAAGCATTGAAGATATTTTTTTAATTTTCTTTGAAAACGAGTTAGTAGAAATGATTGTAGAGGAAACTAATTGTTATGCAAATCAAATTAGTAAAACAAACAATAGAACATTTTCTGCTGTACAACAATAAGTGCCATGCCTCCATAAACCAGACAATAAGCTTCCAAGACTAACTGAAAGGCATTTCATAAAAAGAATACCTCCTAAACATAATAAGGCCAGACCTCAAAGACACTGTGCAGCCTGTGCCAAACACGGGAATAGGAAAGAGACGGTTTGCTGGTGCAAGCCTTGTGACACCGGACTATGCATCAATTGTTTTGAGGATTACCACACCAAGGAGAATTTGTAAGGTGAAGTACTTTTACTGTATTTTTTATCACTCAAAAGATTTTCAGCACTAATTTTTCGTTCTGAATAACTTTTAGAATGGGCTATACGAGCTCAGCTACCCAGCGGCGGCCTTGGAAATGGCTCAAACCAACATCTGCCGCGGAGTTGTTTACATTGACTTTCTGTGTCTATCAAATCATTCCATTTTGGTAGTTTTTATGTATGTATAATGAAGTACCTGTGTTGACGTTAGTCCATATTCTTCAAAAATGTAGTTCTAGGATATAATTTCTTTCGAGAATGTTTTCTATTTGGTTCTAATATTTGTTTTAATTTGAACGAATTTATAAGTGTCTAACTCCTAAATTAATTAAGTTTTTTAATGTTTTTAAGCTGTATATAAAATGAATAAGATTTAGTAACCATCAATAAAAATCCCCAAATTATAGAACTATTAGTTATAGAAACATAACTCATTGATTACAGGTCTTCATAAAGCATCAAAACATTTAAATCTCCTCCGGTAGCTGGGTTAAAATCCATTTAAACCTCCTCCGGGCTTGAAGGGTTAATTATGGCTATGATGATGATTTTTCGAGCACATAGCCACCTACACCTCGCTTTTACAGAATAAAATGGGTGTAAAAATGCATCAAGACCACTGAGAAATGTGTAAAATGTGTACAAAACCCCTGAATTTCAATTACACCATTAATTCAACTCCCTTAAACAGAGTGACTACTATGAAAGACCTAGGTGTTAAAACCGACCAGAAACTAAATTTCTCCGACCACATTCAGACTGTAAAAAGTAAGGCAATGTCCCTATTAGGCCTTTTTTACCGCTTCACAGAAATAAAAGATCCCAGAGCACTCCATTCCTACTTCTCAACAATCGTTCTTCCCATAGTTTCATATTGCTCCCCAATATGGTCCATATCAGCCCCGACTAATCTAAAATCCCTTGATTGCATCCCCCATTTCTTTGCCAAAATAGTCAAACAAAATAGTCCCACATTTCCGCAATATGTCCTCAAATGCTATTCTGTCTTCTCTTTCCATTTCTACTCTCCAAAACCATAGACTTAAAACTGATTTAAAACTCCTCCACAATACCCTTAACTCGATCATTGACTGCCCCAAACTGCTTTCTCTCTTCAACTTTAGGATACCAATCGATCCACCCGCACGCATTCACTACTACTCCACCTGCCTATTCCCAGGATATCACTCACTCAGCGCTCACCGTTATTTCGCCTCTCCTCCCTTCTTAATTCACTCCCTCCCACCGTCGATCCTTTTTATTTATCATGTAACCTTTTCACCACCCAAGCTATGTCCCACCTGTCAACAAATTAAATATTTCCCCTATCCATGCTGGGCTCAACGTTGTTGATATTTATGTTGTTATTGTATTTTTGTCCTCTTTAATATTCATTGTTAAATGTTTCACTGTAAATTGGCACTACTGCTGTATGTGAATAATGCTTTAAATAAATACAGTAAAACCTCCATACAACGAATTTGTTGGGACCGAAAAATTCATGATTTCGCTGTAGGGGGTTTCGGTGTACATATGTGATGTGCGGGTTGCGTCATCGCAGGGGCACCCAAGCGTTCCGTTATGTTTACGATTCAAGTCGTGTAAATTTCTTAATCTTGCTTTATTCACCTTTCCTACAGCGATGATGGACAGTTCTTATTATTTACCATCAAATACCGTGGCTATCAACTCGTGAATTTCAATCTGCGTATTTCTAATTGAAATTATTGTTTTTCTCGTCCATTCTGCTCTACGCCTCATTGCTTACTTTAGTTACGTTCTGATATTAAAGGAATTCCAAAATGAATGCCTGTGGATTACGTATTTTTAAAGTGCTCCATAAGTTTTCTGAGTATCTAGTCGATATTATTCTTGGAGTGCAATAATTTAAGTCACTATCAATCGGCAGTTTTATGCAGCAATTTTGCTTGAGAGAGCACATATTGCCAATTAGACTTACGAAATAAAATGCATTGCTGGAATTGAAATTGAAATCCCATTGAAATACTGGTAAATATCTACGTTCGAGACCGGTATATATTAGATATCGATAAACAACGATGGAAGTTAGGTGGGGTGAGTTCGTTACCACGAGTAAAAACGTGGCAGTTGGCAATGCCCTGAGGTCACAATGGCAATCTCAGATGATAATGCATTGATGATGCCTTTAAAGAAGCTTGACACGATCGGTTTTCTGTTGGCACACCCATTCTTCGGTGCCAAAACGCAGTACCATCCTCGAGTACGCCAGGTAATATTTGAATCCATGCCTTGTTGCCGTTCATCCAGTAATTACCTCTTCATACTTGAAGAAAATTTAAAACCAGGTTTGCCCTTTTTCAGTCCTTTGCAGAATGTCTTTCATTTGAAAATATGCGCCATTTGCAGGCTAAAACTATTAAACTGGAATAAGTGGCCGCTAAAGCAGAATCACATGAGTTAAATATGTCTTATTTTAGCAATTAATAGAATAAAAACACGTAAAAGAACCTGAGCCCTCTCTTTTCGCGTCTTTTATGACATTAGAAGGACCTCTTTCTAAACCAAGTATACGAGCGAAGATCGCTGTTCTGAAAACTCTAGTTGCACCAGTAATATTGCATGCTAACAATTTGGAATGGAGACGTTTTGAGTTGGACGCAGCAAGAACTCTAACCTAGCGCATGCACTGAAACGAGTAAGAGGAAAGACTGCATTGCCAACTAACCCCACCCAAACATTCCATACCAAAATGCCTATTATTCAATAACCTTCCCCTCCGAAAGAAAGAATAACTACGCCCTTACTCGCCTCTTTGTCTACAATGCTGCAGTTATCTACCCTCCCCTTCCCACCTTCCTTTGGGGAGACCTCCCTCGCCCATTCCACTCCTCAATGACTCCCCTTACCCCTAACCGAAAGCTCATGTGTTTCCAATATATCGTGGCCCAGTGGTATGCCGCTCTTCAAATAGCCCAACTGGTTAGGCACACAGACAGAAGAAGTACAATAATTCCTGTAATAACTAATCCGGTTTTCGATTTATCTCTCCTTCACTTACCTCCTCACAAATATTAATACAGGACCATCTACCATCCTCGCCGTACATACAGTCAGCTCTCGTGCGACTTACCTCAGCCAAAACATTCCATATTGCTTGAAAATGAGTATATTTCAGGAAGTTAAAACAAATTTCGAAAAATTACATAGGTTTGAAGCAATTTTTTATTTATAAATAAGAAGCGGTAGCTGTTTTTAAGTTATATTGATTCAAAATTATTCTATTGAAAATAGTTTTCCAAAGTCGTCTGTCTCATTTCTTTGCTGGCTGCTTGCTCAACCTGCCGCAGAATCTTCAAATTCTCTACTCCATCTTCTGTCATTAAAAAAATAGCTCCAAAACATCTATTGCGTCCACCACTTCCTTCCAACCGGGGCGCACTACGCTATTGCTGGGCTCTTCTCTCTCTTCATCGCTCACATCCTGCGTCTCCGCCAATATTTCGGGATCCTCATTGTCAGCAAATACAGCGATATCATTATCAATACTCGCATACTCTTCGAAAGATACCCCTTCAATGTTTAATAATTGAGCGACTTCACCCCATTCCTCCCTCTCCTCTGGCTGTGGGTCGTCTTGGCCGTCCATCTCTCCGGGAAAGCCTGCCCTCCTGAAGCAATTCGAGATCGCGCTTCTCTCTACTCCATCCCAAGCAACACACAGATGCTCAATGGCTTGCAGGATGTTCCACTTCAATGACTTGATGTCTTCAGTGTTTCCTAGTCTATTTAGAAGATATTAGACTAGTTGCCTTCGATATGCGCAAAGAGTGAAAACAAAGGACACTTGACGTGACGCTGAAGGAATCTGTTTGACGACATTCGATCAGTTGACGTCTCCGATGCATACAGCGCTGAAGATTCATTGAGCCTAACTACTTTTTCGTCGTTTATTTATTCATTCATTAAACGGCAAATCCATTACATTTTGTACAGTTATCAAATAATATATATGTATCTTAAAGACATCGTTGTTGATCCTATTTCTAAAATAAGGATTTTTTGTCTTGAATTAAGAATTTTAAAAATTCCAGACTCAGACCAGAAAATCATGAATAATCCACGAACATTTCCCTGCATTGAAAATTCACGAATAATTCCCGATTTTCCAGGTTTTCCCGGTCAGTGAACACCCTGATAAGGGATGCTCAATGGAATATTATCGAAATTTAATTTAGAAAGAGCTGCTCCACGGATTTTCTGTCAAACCAGTTCGACTTGTAAACTGCCTAGGCGGTTCAGAGAGGAGCGCAAAATTGCCAAGCGCTCCTGCTTGGAGCGGCACAAAGGTCGGAGCGGAGCAATAGACGGAGCCACGCGGAGCGGAGCTTTGGCTTCACTTACACGTTTCTTATGGTGGAAACCATCAGAGTTGACTATGGCCTTCACGGAGCCAAAGCGTCAAGTTTCCTTCATGCCATCTGCTCTGTAGGTCTCAGATTTGAGCCCCTTCGAAGCTCGGTGCAGAACGACGTGATACACTCCGTTGCGGTTCTACTTCCTGCGTATTACGTAAATATCGATGGAAAAAACTACCTGTAAATGCAAAATACTGCGTTTGTTCTCAATAATTCGTTCTAGAGGGGCACTTTTCATGTTTTGGGCCCATTCTCAGACTTCGTTGTAGGGAGTTTTCGTAATTAGAGAGGTTCGTTACGGGAGGTTTTTTTGCGTGCATTGTCCATTGGAAGGGTCCGGGACCGGGCCAATGACTTCGAAATAGGGAGGTTTCCTTAAAATTTCGCTGTATGGGGGTTCGTTGTAGAGAGGTTTTACTGTAAATAAATAAAAATGGAATTTTTAACGTTGATAACTGTCCACACTAACATTCCCAGTGGGAATTTTCCTTAACTCCATTTTTCTTAGGAAAATTTCCAACATCTATTAGGTGCCGTAGTGACAATGACAGTAAAATTTAACCCCAGAAAACACCAAGGATAGCTTCATGCCATTATTAAGTTACGGCCACACAAAAAAAGGTGGGAGGGTTGAATTACAATGTGTTTTGCCTGAAGGTTCAAATTACAGCATTTATGAGTTAGGGTTGGATGGTCGGTAGTAAGGGTTTATTTAGTTGCGTAACAGATTAAAAAATACAATAACTGCAGACCAGTGGCATTGTTTCAATAGGGGAATTGTGTGGTACATCAAATGAAACAGATTCTAACTGCAGTGAGAATGAGGATGAGGAAGTGCTGACAGTGGCTACCTTTTCGGAGGCTGTGGTTGGACTTGAAAAATTGAAATCATACTTTTCATCCATTGAGAACAATCAATCTACTTTACTGATGGTTTCAAACCTGGAAAATGAGCTACCTACTTCTTAGTTTCAATAAAAAAAATAAGCAGAGTAAAATTTCAGATTTTTTTAAAAAGTAGCTGTTCAGAAATATATTTAGTCTCTCCTAAAAGTTTTAAAATTGATAATGAATTCCTGAGTAGTCAGAAGGCTAATGCATTGTATTTTTGGTTAAGGCATTTTCATTTTTGGTTCATTTTTCATTTATTTTCGTTTTGTCACTGAATCCAACCTTCTTTGGGAAGAGCATATAAAACTAATGAAATTTTTTATTGTTGTGTGTGACCCCTTTTAGTGACTTGAAATTATATTTTGTTTTTGTAGAAAGCTGTTCTAATCATTACAGACCCTAAAACCTCAAAAAAATGACAAGTCCTCATTTAGCGTTTTTCTGCATTTAGTGTTTTAAATTTTGTTCCCCCTGAAAAACCTTAAATCAGGATTCTACTGTATCCCATTCAACATTAGATGCATATAATTATCACTGTAGCCTATAGTTCTAAATTATTGTCATGCATACAAATACGGACCCTTGATTATTATTATACGTCCAAGAGCAAGAGGCCACTGTTCAGTATTTCACTAATTCTGAGAAATATCACAGCTGCAAGGCATGAACCACCACTGTTAAAATATTTTAGTGGCAGCTCACTTTGTGGCAAATAGGCTTAAAAGTTAATGCCTGCATGATATGGTCTCACATAACAATGCATGACAATCCTTACAACTTATTTAAACACATCTAAGTAGGAGATTAAGAATAGTATGGACTCACCTGGTGTGTAGCCTCAATAGCAAACTCTAAGAAACGCCCAGGAAGTGGCTCGTGGAAATTGGTGGTAGTCCCACTCATTTGAAGTATTTCTTCCTTCATCAAAACAAACATTTGCTTTAAATGACTGTCCCACAGCTGAGAGTCATGGGCATATGCACTCACACTGCCCTTCAATGCCCCATTTGGGTGGTGAACATTAATTTGGAAGACCAGGAATTCCAACACAAGACTCTAAAAAATATATAAAAAAATCTCAATTAAATGCATAACAAACCGTATCCTAGCATGAATTACTTAATATTATGACATGAAAAGATTTCCTATGCATTTTCAAATTTAATGTGCTCTCTCAAGGACTTTGACACTGACATGGTGGCATATTCCTACAATTGTTTGAATGACAGGACTTTGATGCAAATCAGTGTCCGCCCAGCTGCTCCTCAGAGAGGCAGCTGGGACACTTGACCAAGAAGAGCACTAGCAACTAGCAAGAATACTGGCACTGGTACACAAGTGTATAAGTTGCTAGCTTTCCACCCAAGCAGAATCGTTCACCAACATCAGCAGAGATTGTATAATACAACAGTGTTCTGCATTTCAATGAGCCTGTAATGCAAGTTCCAAAGAGCACAACTACAGCAGTCGTGTCCTCAAATCCAACAAGCCTGGATCAAATACACCTGGTAACAAGCCCACCAAGTTATCAAGTGAACTACTCCACTTGGGCACAGGTGTTAATACTTACTTTAAGTAAAGTGACTTCAGAGGTCAAAGGGTCGTAGCACTTCAGAATTACCGGCAGCGCACTCTCTCCAAATCTGCATGCCAGGTCCCGGTTTTCTCTGGCAACCTTCAGACAAAAATTAAAGGCAAAAAATATTTGAAATTACTTAAAAAATAAACAATGAAAACGTGTCAGCAAAGTAAAAATATAGAAGTACAAAACAATTTCAGGTCCTGTGCCACCAATTTAAGTTTTTCCTCATAAAAACTTAGTCACGCAAATGGCGAAAGCGTGACTGACCAAAAATTATGAAAATCAAAAGCATTGAGGGTCATGTGTCATGGCTCCAGTTGTGCATCCTGTTCCAACAGCCATGGTCTGAGTGGTACAAGGGGCAGAGTTTTCAACAGTATGCACAGCAGGCTGCTGCTGATGGTAGCTTTCTCTCCATCCTACCTCTTTTCACTGAAATCTTTCAGCCTCGACCTAACTTCCCACCTTTCCCTGCCCCTCATCATCACCCGGAGCACCACCCATTCATCATCCTGCACCACAACATGAGGAAGAAATCAATCCCAACGGCCAGTTAACTGTAGCAACCAAGCCATGTGGTGTGTGAGAGGCACTTCTCAGAAGATGATATCAGAAAAAAATCAGAAAAATCACTGGCAAATGCATCAGTAGAACGAATGTCATTAATGCCTAAGACTCAATATTTAAATTTATTTAAATGAGTCTAAAATTACTGTAAGAATATATCATGATCATTTATGGTTTGGTGCAATCATTTCTGTTAAAAGTGGATTGGAATCATATTTGTGGTCTGTCTTAAGTTTTAATTGCTCTTAATTAACTGTATTCCTTAATTAAGTTCATCATTCCTTTCCAGATCAAAGTAGAATCTCCTCACTAACGTAATTAGTTAATTGAGAGCATGGCTCAGAGACCTTTCTGTTACTTTGTAGTTCAATTGACTTGTCATTATGCTTGAAGTTATCTTTTTAGTTAACTAAGACACATTTCCCAATTGTAAAACTTCAACTGTTGCAGGCTCTACTTTGTGGAAAGACGGCATGATGGGAGAAATGATTCACTTTGCACTACTTATTCCATGAATTAATTTTAACCCGACCGGTTTCGACGTTAGCAATGTCATCATCAGGGGTACAATCTCCAAAGTTTCTGGGAGTGCAAGTCACATATATACGAAATTCCTGGGAGTGGGGGGTTAGGTGAGAAGTGGTTGAGGGAGGGAAGAGCCACTGGATCGGTAATGCTGGGTCAAAAGGAGTTGACGTAGGGTAGTGGCTTGGGGTAGTGGGGGCGAACGGGGACCGGGGGGCGGTTTGGAGAATAGGTGGGGGTATTGATAATCACCGATGGTCAAGGTGAAGAGGAAGGGGCTGCGGACAGTCTTGGGGCAAAACGAGGTAAAAGGAGAACATTTAAATTCGGAAGAGTCATTTAAAACCAATACATTAGGAACACCTTGTCTCTTAACAATTTCAAGCAGCCCCTTCCGCTTCACCTTGACCATCAGTGATTATCAATACCCTCCCCACCTATTCTCCAAACCGCCCCCCGGTCCCCGTTCGCCCCCACTACCCCAAGCCACTACCCTACGTCAACTCCTTTTGACCCAGCATTGCCGATCCAGTGGCTCTTCCCTCCCTCAACCACTTCTCACCTAACCCCCCACTCCCAGGAATTTCGTATATATGTGACTTGCACTCCCAGAAACTTTGGAGATTGTACCCCTGATGATGACATTGCTAACGTCGAAACCCCCACTCCCAGGAATTTCGTATATATGTGACTTGCACTCCCAGAAACTTGGGAGATTGTACCCCTGATGATGACATTGCTAACGTCGAAACCGGTTGGGTTAAAATAAATTCGTGGAATAAGTACAAAGTGAATAATTTTTTCCATTTCCCAATTGATTTCTAGATAACTTAAACTTTTTTGAGAGGTCGATTATGGGCAGTAATACTAAAAAGCAAATGCACAATGCATTGCGTAGGTGAGTGAAAGGAGGTGGAGACTACAAAATCATATGCTTTTGACAGAACAAATTCTTTTAGATAAAAGTATTGGGATTTGATGAATGCTATTAAGCATCCAAGTTTTGGGAAAAAGTGTGACACGTAGAGTCGGCATCGATCCAAGTCTAGCGAGAAGGGAAGAGTGTGAGGAATTTGGGGACAAAATTGCATTGCTGGCAGGGAACGAAGGAAATTTGAATCTCCAAAGATATGGGAGAAGAGAAACAGGAAGTCTCAAGACAGCCAACCACAGCAGATAGGTGCTCAATCAGGTGGTTCTCACAGTATGCATAACGACCAAGTCAGACCTAGAAATGTGGTCAAAAATATACCTATTCACCAGTTTGGAAACCCAAGAGCTTTAATTTAAAACATCAATGCTACTTTTTAACTGACCTTAGGAAAGCAGAAATATGGTACCACTGCACTGCATTAAAACTGGTTTTCTCCTTTGGAAAAGATATCTCTCAAACTAAGGGGTTTCCTCATGTTTTAGAGAGTAGATCCTTGGCAAATTTTGCATAATTTATTCTGAAAATGTTTACCTTGCACAGTGAAACCTCCCTATGACGAATTCGTTGGGATTGGAAAAATGATGACTTTGTTGGATGGTGGTTCGTAATATGGATATTTGGGGGTTGCGTAGTCTCAGGAGAAGTCGAGAATTCATGTTGCTGTAAGACTCATGCCTCATGCAAGCAAGTTTAAAGGGGGGGAAAATCATTTTCATATGCCATTTACCGCCAATTACCCACTGTAATTGATCATGAAGCTTTATTGGATATTTGAAAGTGATTGATTTACGACAGAAAATATCATCAGAAACACTGAACATTATTTCGGTGTCGATAATGGAATCCTATAAATATAAGGAAAAACAATGTTTATAAAAAAATCGTGAAAGAGGTCAGCTTTATGTTTGGGCCCAGGTGTGGACTTCATTGTACAGAGGTTTCTTAAGTATGGAGATTCGTTACAGGAGGTTTTTCTGCGTGCACAGTGCACGGGAAGGTGCAGGAGGGACTTTGTGATGGCGAGGTTTTCATAAAATTTTGTAATATAGAGAGGTTCCACTGTAATATGAACCATTCTGCCAAATCTAAGGTTAATATTTCTCAGTTTAATCTTTTCTGTAAATTCTCAATTTGCATCCTTGCTATTAGTTTGGGTTTAGATTCAAAACTGGACAGACTTGAAGTATTAACATTTTCTGGCATGACATGGCACCACGTCATGGTGGACTAAACCCAGTGAATGATGACGTTGTATCACGTCAAGGGTACCGTTAAGTTCCCTGAGCAACCTTGGAGTGCTTTCCTGTCGCTCAGAACAGATCTAGCAGTCGTGCACTGAATATTGTTTGGTTGTACGCCTATTTGTTGCATTGAGAAAAAAACTTTTTCTAGAACTCAAGGTAAGCTTCTTTTTTTTTCATGCTATATAACATACCTTATTTTGTAAATATTAACTCAATTTTGACTACTTTATTAGTTTCATATCTTTATTTCCATTGTTTTTATAATTGCGGGAGCATAAAAATGTTTATTTTTTTGAATAATTTATATTTTATTATTTATGAATACCTGTTATTTATTTGCTGTCACTTCTAAGACAAAACATTTCATTAATTCCTTGACTATAAGTTTTTTTAAAGTTACTGAATATTTACTTAAAGATCATGATAGGTTTATTTTCATATACCATGTTTTAATTGTGTATTGTCGGTACAGAGGTTTGATTCTCGGAGGCTCCGTGGTGATTTGCTGGCTTTTGTTCATTAGGATTTTTTTCCACGTTGATTCATTTGGAGGACTACATTTGCACTGGTGCTGTAACGCCAGTGAAACTTAGGTCCTCAAAACAAATCAACGAAAAATATACCCTAATAAACAAAAGCCAACATTAAATGTTGCTATTATGTTTGTCTCAAAAAGTTTATTTATTTCAATTTTTGGCTTTCTCGGTCAGAGAGAGGTATTAAATAAATTTAAATTAAATTAAATAATAATAAATACCTGCTATAAATCCAGTGAGACTTGGATCATATATTTATCAATGTATCTTTCATTGCTGCATGAATGCTCCATCACCATATTATAAACTTCATGAATTTTAACTGTTTTTACTCTAGTTCCTCTCACAGAGATTCTTTTCCTCTCTTAGAAAATTTTTGAAGATTTGCAGCAAAAGGAAGCTTGTGTCAAGGGATTTGAAGTTGGTTTCCTTACTTATCTATTATTACAAATAACTAACCAAATGTAAAACATAGTTAAGGACATAGGATTTTATATTATTTACCAGTTTCCGGGGTTAATTTTCTTTGTACCTCTTTCTATTCTGCTTTTATTCACACTGACATCTTGGGAGTTTTCTAAAAACGTTGTTTTATAAGTGCCACTCAGTGCTTTCGTTGCTGTATGAGTACTCTGTCACCGTATTATAAACTTTAAAAGCCAAATCAATTACCATAAGCATCCATTGGATAAAATTTATAGTGATTTAGAGACATTGTTCTCGTGAAAGTCAAGTGCATGAGGACTGTGCCGAAGTGTTTTCTCATGAGAGAATATTTGAGCACCTACTAAATACATTGAGTTTTTATGTTCATTCCCAGTAAAATCTTTTTTACAATGTTGTGGTTTTGAAGACATTTTCATCCTGCGCTAATGGCAAAAAAGAGTTAAATCTTCATTGTATACCATAGCAGAGTACATTCATGCACCCGGTGACTTGGTTGGTTTTCTTACCTTTTGCATGAAAGGTCTTCATAAGTGTGCCTTACTCGCTAGGCATCGGGGTATTAGAAGCGGCTCTTCGAATCACAATTGATAAAACTATTGCTATTGCATCTAACACCACGTGATGATATTTTACGCATCATGGCATTCTGCTTCTGCCACGCACAAAGTGAATAATTCATACAAAAGTCTTTGACATGTGGACAATTGAAAGTATTTGCACAATGCACTAAATAGATTTGTCGTGAATACAATTCATTTTCATTCCCACAGAGATAAATTATAAAAGGGATGATGCATGATGACTATATTATTAGTGACTCCCTTACAAAAAAGTAGTACCCAGAGCCCAATACTAAGTACACAGACCCGAATACTAAGTACATGAATCTCAGTACTATAGTATTCAGATTCTGCTCCCCAGTACTCAAAATTCAATACTTAGTATTGGGATCACTGAATGTAGTACTCAGCAGGGAAGTATTCACAATACTAGCATCATGTACTAGTCCGTGGCACCAGTACTTCAATGTTGGCGAGTACTGGATGGACAAGTATTCACAATACTAGCATCGTGTACTAGTCTGTGACTCCGGTACTTCAATGTAGGCAAGAACTGGATGCAGAAGTATTCACAATACTAGCATTGTGTACTAGGCTGTTTGGCACCAATACTTCAGTGTCTGTAACTATTGGAAGAAAAAGTAATCACAATAATAGGTGTGTAGGTACTACTATTTGATACCATGGTATATTGAGCATTGAACATAATATGTCTAGTATTGGTTTCCAAATGACAATACTAATTATTTTTATTTCACATTAGGATGAACCATTACTTTCAATTCACGTAATGGTTATTCACCTTTCAGGTACATTTTTGATGTTTTACTTGTACTCGCTTCCTTAAATACATTTATTTGGCTCATAATCTTCCTGCCATCCAGAAGCCAGACACGATTCTTCCTTCATTAACATTTTTTAACTTCCCACTACCCATCTCTTCCTTCCACTTTTTCTGTCCTCTTTGAATCACCCCCAACAGATTCCTCTCTTCCCCAACCATTTACGGGACTTTCTCATTTGTCTTCCATCCCAGCTGAGCTGGGGGAAGACAGGGTAATTTTGTCACATCCAGCTCAGGTTAAAGAAAGATAGTATCAAATTATTCTTGAGCTCACTTTCTCCATCCTCCTATACATCTTTAAAGCCTCCAATCTACATTCATCCCCATTTCTAAATGACCAAAGGTGTCAGAACGGTAATTCCATTCAGTTCAAATACATTTTAGGAAACTTTTTTCTTAAAAAGAACAGTATCATAAACCATAAATAACAACTTTCGTGCCCACGAGTAATTTTAACGTGAATACTCACATTTTTATAGTTCGCGGTTTGTAGAAGGTTGTATACGGTTGGTTGTATCTGGTTGTATCGACCAATATCGAATAGACTACTATCGATTAATTGCAAGACCACTTCGAAATTCAAAATGGCTGTCATTATGGCGAGAAACGTGATAAAGAATTATCTCCTGAAGTAAATACGTTTTCTTGTAATTAGTGATCATGGAAGCTTACTTTTAAATTCTAATGGACAATAGCATTACGGTGAGTAAATGATCGTTATGACCAGCGATTGTGTTGAACGAATTTGTCAATGTTTTCATCTGATTTCCATGCAGGCTTTTTGAATTGCTGACACCGGAATTGACTGTATTTATCATTTTTCAGGCACATTAAAGTGTTAAACAAATTGAACATTCGGAATGATACAATGAGAATTCAGATCATCATTCAGCTACACGATGAACGTGAATATTTTTTGTGTTGTGACAATGCAGTGATGACTTTCGATGATACTTAAACGAACTTCCCGTTGGAAAAATATAGTTTCACTTTTTAGAAGAGCGTTATTAAAAAAAAAGACTTCTGGTTGTTGAACACTTTGATCAACCATTAAAATAAAATCTTATACATTAAGCAAGCTCGATCACAGCTTTTCATTCTCGTGCCATGTGGTTTATTTAGTATTGTTATTGTCACATTGGTTATTTTTGAGATTGTGCCTCAGATTTGGAATATTGTGTGTTACAAAGGCAAGTGAATACAATGATTGGAACTGGAAGTAGTGTCAATAAATATATTATAGATTTATAAACTGTCCTGTTTGTTTAAAATTCTAACTCGCATAAGTGTTACTAAAATTGTGAATTCGTTATGTGACATCAAGAAACGCTAGACGTTCACGGTTTAGTTCAGTCGAGTTATGTGTATAGTGGGCGTGTGCCAAATTATGCCGAATCAAATTAAATGTGATATGCTATATCTTATGTGTTATTACAGCTTTCTCTAGTTCCTCAGCTTTTTTGGAGTAGGAGAAGGTGGGAGTTCCAGAACGTATCTCCAGGAGCAACTTATAGGGTATTTGTAATTACAATTAATTTTTTGTAATTCTCTTAAGAGAACAGCAGGGAACCGATCCCCCCCTGGAATGGTTCCAGGGTGGTTCCCCCTGGAACGGTTCCCTGCCCAAAATCTTATGATTAAGTTCCAATTGGGGTATGTATGTACCAGTTTTGTGCACCACCTCTATTACACGAGTACTAGTTATCTGTACTACCTCTGGTACACGAGTTCTTCTTCCCAATACTTCCACATGTACTAGTTCTGTGTACTACCTCTAGTACACTAGTACTACTTCCCAATACTTCCACGAGTACTAGTTACGTGTACTACCTCTAGTACACGAGTACTACTTCCCAATACTTCCATGAGTACTAGTTCTGTGTACTACCTCTAGTACACGAGTACTAGTTTTCTTCAATACTTCCAATACTATAGTACTCACCTCCGTGAAAATAGTACACGAGTACTTCCCAATACTATTTTTTTCCAGTACTTCCAGTACTACTTTTTCGTAAGGGCTGATCAAGATTTCTAGGGAGCAACTTTTGCACCTGGAACACATGTACAAATGGCCAAGGGGCCATTTTTTGCCAGACCAAAGGAGTAAGAAAAGAACGGGAAAAATGAAAGAAGTTGGAAAAAGCAGCACGTTCACTTCAAGTCTTTTGCTCTACCCTATACGTGCGATGCTCTAAGGGTTTTCCCAACCCCTCCCTCTCTTCTTTCTTGTGTGGCAGTCTCTCAGACCACACTGAAAGTGCAGCACTCCATTCTTCCAACCCCAGCAGCCGCCAAAGCAATAAACGCTAGGGAATACTGAAAGCAGCGCACTGAGAAAACATGAAGCTCTGAAACAGAAGCTCATTGTTTCGCCGCTTTGGCATGTAGCCAAGGGAGTGTCTATCTTTGGAAGGGGTTGGAGAGAGGGGCAGGATGAGATATCCATGTGCTCACGTGTGATATCCTCAGAGTTGGAGGGGTTTTTTATCAGCCGAGACCTTAGGTGCATCTTGACCTCAAGGGGTTTCCCTCCCTCTCCGACATGGTCACCAGTAGCACTGGCACGCGCAAGTCTTGCACGCCCTTCCCCCCACCTCTAACCCCTCTTTGCCTCACCCCAGGCTCTACTCCCACCCTCGTTGAAGACCACGGGACACCATGCAGGAAAAGCCCCGAGAGCATCACAGCTCCTTTCGGGACAACCCGAATTCACTCTTTCCACCCCGTCCCCTGTCATTCTATCTAATTTCCACTTACACTCAAGATAACCTTCAAAGCTCTAACACGCACCCTACCAACCACGCATTTCATCCTCTGCTAGGTACGCTTTTCAATGCAAAGAAAGTTTCCACTGCAATATGCTCAAATATCACGATAGGCATCAAGTGGCTATGAGGCACATCTGTGAAAATCGCGAAGTAAAATTAATTTTGCTTTTTCAAGGATTTACCGACGTCAGCCCTTATTTTCCTTTTTTGTATTTTTTATTCATATTTGAAATATAATCCTCCATCTCCACCTTTCTACAATTCTTTACTTGGAATTTCACACAGATGATTCTACGAGGGACTAAGAGGAAGGTGGATTCCAAAGAATTTCATTTGCTTTTTAACACTTCATTGTTGGAGAGTCCTCAGCCTTACTCTGTGGATTTCTCCCAATTTAGCACTCCCTTCCAAAACCTCGGCCTATTCCAGGTGAGAGTATACAGAGGAGGACATTGAAGAGATTTTGGAGAGAAGTGAGGAGCTTCAAGCAGATAAATAAATTTAATTACTGATGCCACATTTCCAACTGGTGAAAATAATGTGAAAAATTCAAGCTCTATGCAGTAGATTCTTATACAGAGGATTTAAATGCCCATTCATTTTACAATTAATTCCACATCAACAAAAAAACACATATTACCTTAGAGACAAAGCTCAGAGAAACCATCAAGTTGCATTCAGCAGCGTGAGTCACTTCACAGTTTGTTTTTAACACCACCATTTCCAGCAAAAACTTGTATCTGTAAAGAAGTAATATGTATGCATATCAAAAAACTACATGAAAACAGTAAAAATATGAAAATTTTTTAAGCGGATGACAGCATACCCATTGCCCATTCTAAGAGAAAGCATGCATTAAAATAGGTTCCTAGAAGATGGCATTCATAGGAATAACAGAAGCCAAGCTGAAGAAAATAAAATATACAAACTTGAGAGTACAAGGAGAAAAAAGATATGATATCCGCAAAAATTAAGAAAAAATGAATGCACTAAGCTGAAAAAAATGAGGATTTTCCAGGAAAAGTTTTGAGTAATAAGGTACTCAAAGTACTGCTAAGGTTATAATGTGCCTTAGACAAATAACATTGATGTCTGATGACCACTGTGGGGATGTTTCGCAAAACATCCCCATTGTCAACCCCTGGATCATAGTGGGAATCAACTTTCTCCTGGAGGCCCTTGAAATCCCATCTTCTTGGGTGTTCAAGAGAAAGCAATGATTTCCACAACTTTGCTCCAATATTTGAGCAAATTAAATGGTGTACTCTACTATGACTACAATATTACTATGCATTTGAAAGTTTACTTCTTAACAGGTTCAATACCGTGGACATCAATTTATGTTCTGGCAATATATACTACGGCAATACAAAGACCGAGTGCTGTTTGAGAGGAAAGAGGGACCAACCAGGAGATTGCTCAGCATCACTCAAGCTCATTGAAAACCAAACAAAGCTAGACGTCGATTCGTGTCCACAACATTAAGTGTATTAAATTAATGACATAGTTAAAAAGAATCACATAAAGCCGATGCAGGTGTAGTAATCCGATTTTAAGAGCATTTAGGTAACAAATACTGCACAGTGTGAAGATTAGAAGACATTACAAAGGTTATTTATCGATATGTTGACTTCAAGGTAAATAACATTCAATGAAAACTGAGGGAAAATGTTTGGAAAATAGGTATGAACTAGGTAGAAGAGCTTGTCACAGCATTCTATCAAAAGAAGAATCAACTACAGCTGGAAATACCAGCGTAGAAGTAAGGAAGCAATTCATCACAACGTACATCCGGAGCATGTTTGTTTATGGCAGTGAGGCATGGACAATGACAGCAGCGGAGAAGAAAATGGTGGAGGCATTCGAAACGTGGTGCTACAGAACAATGATGAAGATAAAATGGATCGACCGAGTGACAAACCAAGAAGTCTTGAGCAGAGTGGGAGAAAAGAGATGCCTGGTGAAAACTCTAAAAAGAAGACGGCACAACTTAATCGTCCATTTCATAAGACACGATGGCCTGATGAAGACTATCGTCGAGGGAAAAGTGAACGGGAAGATTGGAAAAGGCAGGCCTCGTATGAGGTATATGGAACATGTTGTGAAGGATGTAAAAGAGAGGAGTTACGTCAATATGAAGAGGTTGTCCGATAGAAGAATCAAGGGGAAGGCTGCATCAAACCAATCCTAGGATTGGAACAATGATGTGCAATTTTCCACAAAAAATAACTTATAATGCGACCCCGGTTTCAATGTTGATTCATCATCGTCATGGTACAAATGGTGTTAGGTGTGATCAATATATATACATCTTTGGAGGTGGTGGGGGATAGGAGGGGAGATGAGTGGAAAAAACTGAAGGAGGGGGTGAAAGGGAAGGAGTAAAGAGTGGGGAAATGGTGGGTTTTTTTGGGGTTAAACTTATAAAAAACACAGTGGTAAAACAAAATTGGTGGCGGTCTTCTTCTCATCTCACGATTCAGGTCAACAATTCGGTGGTGTTACTTCCAAAGGTGAATGGTGGAGGAGTGTGTCTGGGCAGTTAAGTGGGCGTGGGCCAGTTGAGGCGAGAGGGTTCATCTGAGAGGGGGGTCCCGTTAAGACACTTCAAGTGGGGGAAGAGGTGGGGTGGGAACTAGTTTTGGGAGCACACCATTGCAATTCAATGGAAAGAAGGTGGGAATTGGAAGTGTAAATATGGTCATTCAGTAGGGAAAGATTGGAATTTGTACGTTGGAGGATCTCTAGGTGTTCCAAGGCGTCTAATTTTTTCCCTTTCACTTGGGTACGGAGCACTTCGGTTTCAAAATTTGGACTGTGGTCGCTCTCTGTAATATGCTTGGCCAGCATGGATGCTGAACTTCCTAGGGCATTTTTTGTGCTCGTTGAATCTTGTGTTCAAGTCCCTACCTGTCTGCTCTATATATTGTGCCTGACACTCGCAACATTTTATTTCTTATACACCACTAAGATTTCCCTTTTCAAATTTGTCTTTGCTATTGTACAGAAGCCGGGATAATGAGGTAGAGGGGTGGAAGGAAACTGAATTTATCTTTGGGGATTTGGTATGCAATCTCGTAGGAGAGATGGTTCATGAAGGGAATTTTGCACCATTTTCCGGGTTCACTGGTATGTTGTAGTGTGAGGGAGGTGATGAGGTTCACTGTTTGTTTTCGTTTCTTCTTAGCTATCAACGAGTCGGTGAGTGCATCACTGTATACATTGTTCCTTGCCATCAACTTGATGATCTGGAGCTCTTGATGGAAGTGGTTATTGGACATGGGGATGTTGATTAATCTATGGATTAAAGATTGAAAACTAGCTAAGTTATGTGAAATGGCATGACACGAATCAGCAGGGATGAACTGATCTGTGAAGGTCAGTTTCCTGTACATTGAGAACAAATGGTTTTGGTTGACAAATCCAGGAAATTAAATTTTTTTGTCTGATTCAAGTTCCATAGTAAATTTAATTGAGTTGTGTAATGAATTTATAAATTGGAGGAAAATATCTAATTGCATGTTGGTGCCGGTCCAGCAACACAAAATATCATCTATGTACCTGAACCAGTAGAAATTGTTTTTGATATTTTGTTGGTTCGAGTTGAATAGTTTTTCTTCTAGCTTGTCCATGAAATTCGGATTTTACAATCCTAGGATTGTTGGTCCATGATGATGATGATGAAGTATAAAGTAAGTTACAGATGACATTATGGATTTCCACAATGTTAAGCCTGAATCCTTCAAACTTATTAAGTTACAGATGTTATAACAATCACTAAAAATAGTTTTAATTGTAAATAATTTTATAATGATACTCACCTAGAAATATTTGATGAGGCTTCTTCAATAATCTATACACTATTTACAAAAAATAATATACATTTCCAAAGAACTATATAGTTTCATGCAAACGAGACCTAATTACATAATATATATGTACAATGTTCTGCATTATGTTTATTTCAATTCGCTTAATCTCATCACTCGGAACAGGTGATGGGGTTCCTATCTCAAGGGCATAAAGCAGCTTTGTGTGAGCATTCCGGCGCAACTGTCAGAGCATAAACAAGTAAATACCTTGAACCCATAACTTTTCGTGCTGAAAGATGGGATAACAATATGTACATTAGAAGCCCGTCATAGTGAGTACGGCATATAGCGAGAATCTCGAAATAACGAGTGATTGGCAATTTACCATCAAAACAGCCATGATTAACATTAAATGAAAACGGATATAGCGAGGCCAAGAAGCTCCTGCCACGGTATACGCACGGTATCACGAGCGATATTTCTTGAGGATGTGGCACTGCAAAGTAATAATTAACGCATGGTATTTACCTTTAGTGGCATTATTTGTCAACTGCAACTTAGAATACAATATTCCATGTTCCTTCTCTACATTGTTTAAAGTCCAATCAAGTCCACACACACTGTCGATTTACGGCCGGCCTAAGCACGCTCGCACTTTTTATTTGTTCTTTTGCCAATCCAAGTTCAAACAGAGGCATAGGAGCGGAATGGGTGGAAGATGGACAAGCGGAAAATCACCTAGTCAGTCATATGACAGCGGAGAGAGGTGGTGTGGGTAAGGGGCGGAGTTCAGCCCGCCTTTCTTTGTCTGCCAGTGCGGGAGTAGCTGACGGATGAGGAGTCGATTAACTTGGTGAGAAACGAAGGTGACGACAAAATTAGTTCTCTTTCGGAAGAAGAAACAGTGCCTATGCCGACTAGAGCTAAAGCACAGCAGGCTCTTAGAAAAATCAGCACCGTTTACCAGGCCAGTGATGCTACCGCTGATGACTTTAGCAAATTTAGTGAAGTGGAAGGGTCTGTGCTTTCGGCAACTGCCAGTACACTGAAGCAGACGATGCTTGAAAGATTTTTCAGCCTGGAATAGAGATTGAAAGAACGGTGCTGTTAATGTGAAACGTGCGTATGTGTGATACTAAAGGTCCAACGCTTGTTTTGTTATGCTTTTTATCATCGCGATGAAGTCGCCAAAGTTTTCCGTTGCCAAAGAATTATTTATATCCTTATAATTTTACGATTCATCCTGGTTTCGATTATTTTACCTGTTAGCAGAAGTAATGGGAATACATACTTATATTTTCTGTTACATTTGCTAATTTGTGCATATTTTTCAATGTTTTCGTAAATATTGCCAGGGCCGATGTTATGCGAATAATTAAAATTTATCCCATTCAACAAGTTTTTATTTTTATGAACCCTGACTTCACAGATACATACCATTTTGAGTGAATGCATCGATAATTCTCGGCAATAGTATTTTACGGTAGTTACCTCCATTCGCTGTAGATCCTCCAGATGGCAGCACTAGTACGACGCAAGATGTGCATCGCAACCAACGAAGGCATTTGCTTGTGTAAATAAATACTCGCTACAACTAATTTTGGAGAGATAACTGAATGTGAATTTTAGGAACAGCTTGGAAGAGGTAATTATGCAAGAAATATTTTCCACCGACAAAAAATGCTGTTTTCCACGAATCATTACGGCAACTTTCCTAACCAATGGACATACTGGTCAACACTCGAATACTTCAGCACAGCGTAAATTATTGATTTGGAAGATTTAATTCGCAAAATAAACAATAAACATGCAATTGTGCACGAAAATGGCCCTTCTATCAGTTTCTAATTACATGGTAATGAAAGGAAAACGGAAAGTACGAACAACTGTGGGCATTGAGGCACTTAATACTTCATCTTCGGATAAACGAGTGCTCACTATAGCCAATGATTTCCCAGCCATTGAGAGCACTCGTTATACCGAGCTTCCACTGTATATGTATAGCATTAAATTGCCATGTGTTGATTCGTTAAAGTTGAATTTCACAGAAGTATGGCATTAAATTGAAGATTTCCTTTAAAGATGGGGAAAAATCTGCCCGATTTTGTATAATTTACTTTAAGATCTGTTGTTTTATCCCATAAAATCGAACTGATACCTCTACTGTGGACCCAAATAGCCTTGCACAAAATTGTCGCAATGAAATTACGTAAAATCAAAAAATAATGATTCCATAAGAATACTCGAGGAGTCGGCTGGGCCTGCTCATTCACTTGCGTAAAATCAAATTTTACGTGAAATTGAGATTCTACTGTAAAATAGTGTTGCATTATGGTGAGTCCCCTCAACCATTGCCAGCATTTGGGGGACCTTCCAGGTGGCTGTATTTCCCAGGGTTGGGTAGCCTACACCTAGAATATTATTTTTCTACAAACACGTTGAAAATAGAGTAATTAATGTAGATTATGTAGAATATTGCATAGATTATGCAGAATATAATGTTGATTATTTTTTGTCTGTAAAATAACGTTTTATGTTTAACAAAATGTAGAAAATTACAATTTAAAAAAATAAAGCATTACATTGATTTCATGGTTATAAAATTACATTACCTTGAACAAATAATGGTAGTCTTCCTAATTCATTGTTTTATTGCAGTTTTAATAAATATTATTCTCTTATTTTATTAACTCTCTTATTTTGGGTAAATGACTGTTTGTGAAGTCCATCTTCTTGCATTTGGAGGCCACCGCATATCACTGACTTGTGAAACGCATTGGTGTAGCAATAGAGATGCCTTTCTTTGCCTCAAGAATAACCTAGCAGCAATGAAGAAATTTTCTAGGAAATTGTTACAGGACTATTTTTAATATCTCAAACCACAACAGAATGAAATTCACAGCAGTTAAACTTGTACCTATCATAGGTGGAAGAGTTCCTGCTCGGCCAACTTGAGGGAGATGGATTGGAAGACCTAGCAAAATTTATCAGTCATAACGAAGACAGTGCTTTTCGTGTGCTGAGAAACAAGGGCATAAAAAGTCCATCAACCTTTTGGGAGCTTGCTAAATGCAAGCACCCAGGTTTAAACAATCTTGCAAATAAATTACTTAATGTCCCTGCATCTTCTGCACAACTTGAATGAGAGTTTAGTAATTGGTCATATGTACACTGTCCATTAAGGCACAGTCTTACATTTGAAAGATCTAAAAGGTTACAACATGTCTACCATACACTTAAACTTAAAGATGTCAAATCTGATGAATATTAGCCATTGGAAAATAAAAACATTAATAAACAGTAACTTCTTTTAATGGATTAGGGGAGTGTATGTTATCCTTACTTACCAGTACTTAACATTATTATTCTACTACCAGTAGATGATATGTAACAATATGCTCAAAAACATATTTTAGATATTATTAATAATATATTATAATAAACATATTATATTATTTCTGTAAATTTAGATGAGATTTTAGATAAGTAGGCCTACACATCAAAAGGGGGTGAGTGTCTATCATTTATGATTGTAGAATTAGAAAAGAAAGCATGCTGCTGTTTGCACGTTTTTGTATGCTAGCATCAGCATGCATATGCTGAGAAAAGTCTGCTCAAGGAACTTTATATATGTATGGCACTAGTGTTTCCACATAACTATCTAATCTATTCCACATAACTCAAGATGGGCATTAAAAACTAAGTAGGCCTTAACTGTCCTATACAACATCTCCAAATTTAATACTATAAAACAATACTAAATGCCAACTTGTCAAAGATGAGACTTAACACGACCAAATACTCTAGTTTTATTGTTTTAATCTTACAACTTGGAGACTAAGCTTTTCTCCATGTGGCTTTATTGTATTGTTATCTTGATGTTTTCTAATTGTATTATGTTACAATCATTCCATATAACTCCCAAAAATACATCATAATTGTAGTTTTAAAACAATAGAGATGCCTTCCTCTGTCTGAAAGAGAACTGACCAGCAATAAAGAGAGCAGTTAGCCCCGGAACAACAAGTAAACATACAGCTCTTAAGTTGTTTTTTGATGGTAACTTTCTCTTGGCCTTGATAGAGGTGCAGTAATATACAGTCAAGCCCACTTATATCAAACCTGTTTATAACAAAGTTCCAGTGATAAAAAAGTGAAGGCATGCATCTCCATCAAAGAGAGGCTCTGAAAAACTGGTCCACATATAACAAAGTTCGGTTATTACGAAGTAAATCTTCAGCCCCATCAACTTCGTTCTAAACGGGCTTGACTGTACTTCCTACAATGTTTCACTTAGTGGCAGTGGTCATAATTTCACTTCAATTAAAATACCAGTTAATCATCATCATCAGTATTTCAATCCTAGGATTGGTTTACTGCAGCCCTCCATTCTGCCCTATTCACTGTTAATTCCCTCACACACTGGTATGTTTTCTCTTTCACGTCCTTCTTTATTTTCCCTATATATTTGTCCCTTGGTCTTCCTCATGGGACCTACCCTTCAATCTTCCCTTCTATTATATTTCTAACTAATTCATTGTGCCTCAAGGTATGCCCAATCCTTCTGGTTCTTCTTTACCATAGGGTTTTCCATATTGTCCTTTCTTCATCTGCTCTTCTGTACACCTCTTTGTTCCTCACTTTATCTGTCCATTTAATCTTCAACATTCTCCTCCAGCACCATGTTTCGAAGACTTCAATTCTTCGTTGGTCTACTTTCCTGATGTTCCATGTCTATGATCCATATAGTGCCATGCTCCATACGAATGTTTTGATGAACCGCTTCCTTGTTTGCAGCCGTAGGTTCTTTGAGCATAGTAGTTGTCTCTTCTTCATAAACGCCTCCTTAGCTTGTGCTATTCTTTGCTTGATGTCCGTCGAGCTTCTTCTATCCCAAGTTATAGTGCTGCCGAGGTAGGTGAAGTTCTCCACGTGTTCCAATTTCACTCCTCGAATTGTGATATTTGTCCTAAGCTTCTCTCTTCCGCACACTAGGATTTTAGTTTTCTTCCAGTTGATGCTCATATTATATTCTTGTAGTACTTGGTCCATTGTGGTCAGGGATACTTGCAGGTCCTCTCGACTTTCTGCTACAACTGCGATGTCATCAGCAAACCTTAGCATGTTTATTTCTTCGCCATTCACCTTGATGCCCTTGATACCAATTCCTCTGCGGTTCTTATTGCTTCTTCAGGTATATATTGAATAACGCTGGGGTGAGGTTGCATCCATGTCTGATTCCTTTATTTATTTTGGCTTCTATCTTCCTTCTGTCTTTCATTTGCATTGTGGTGACCTGGTTCTTGTAGAGGCTATAGATTATTCTTCTATCTTTGTAGTCTATTCCAATTGCTTCCAGTCTCTTGAACATCTTGTTCCATTCAACGTTGTTGAAGGCCTTTTCCAAGTCAACGAATGCCACATACAATGGCTTGTTTACGTGTATCATTTTCTAGGCCAGTATCCTCAAGCTGAGTATTGCCTCCCTAGCTCCTCGGTTTTTCCCGAATCCGAATTGATTTTCTGAAAGATTCCCTTCGATCTTTCCTTCCATTCTTCTGTTAATTATCCTATCAAGTATTTTCGATGATTGTGACACCAGGCTCAACGTTTTGTGATCTTCGAATTTCTCTTTCCTTGGCTTCTTTGGGATTGCGATCATTTCACTCTTCTGGAAGTCCTCTGGTAGTCCTCCACTGTCAAGGCTATCTTTGATTATCCCAAAGAGGGTATCTTTTGCTTTGACCCTGAGTGCCTTGATGATTTCTCCATTTCTTTTGCCCCCTCCTGGTGCCTCATTGTTCCTCAGGTCTTTCACGGCTCTGTCAAATTCGCTTCTCAGTATCTCGGGCCCCCATTCTTCTTCATCTTCCCTGATTTCTTCTTCTGTTAAGTCAGCTTCGAGTGGTTTGGGTGCTTGATAGAGCTCTTCAATGTATTGCTTCCATCTCCTCCCTATATCCTCCTTACTATGAGTATCTTTCCATTAGAGTCTCTTATGTTGTGGGATCTTGATTTCCTTTCTCCGAATTGTCTCTTTACCAGTATATAAGCCATTTCTGCATTTCCTTTCATTATGTTGTTATTTGTTTCTTTGCAGCAGTTTTCTATCCATTCTTCCTTAGCTTTCTTGCACTCTATTTACTTGTTTTCTCAACTTCTTATATTGGGCCTCCTGGGTTTCATTTCTTGGATTCTTGTATTTTCTTCTTTCGACTATGAAGTTTCTTATTTGTGTCATTATCCATGGCCGTTTTGTTTCTATATCTTTACTCACAAGTTGCTCATCTGTACCTCTGTAATGATCTTCTTTATTTCATTCCATCTTCCCATAACGGTTGTCTCCTTCACTTCTAGTTTTGAATCGATGGATGAGGTGAACCTTTCCCTTGCTTCTTTTTCCTCCAGTGTGTTTGTGTTCAATCTTGATTCCTTCGTGATTCTCTTCACCTTCTTGTATCGCTGGCAGCTGTCCATGATCACCAGGTTATGGTCACTATTTACATCTGCTCTGGGGTAGCTCTTGCACTTCTTAACTTGGTTCTTATATCTTGTTCTGACAAGGATGTAGTCTATCTGGTATCTTCCTCTGTCCCCCGGCATTTTCCATGCATATCTTCTTCGCTGATGTTGCTTGAAGAGGGTGTTTGCTATTACCACGTTGCTTTCTTTACAGAACTCTACCATCCTTTATCCCATGGCATTTCTTTTTCCCAAACCAAAATCACCCATGCTACTTCCTTCTCGGTCCTCTCTGACCACTGTATTCCAATCACCCATAACTATTAGGTTCTCCTTTCCTTTTACTGTGTCTAGGACCTCTTCCAGTTGCTCATACATTTCTTCTATTTCTTCTTCAGAGTGGCTCGACATCGGCATTTATACCTGCACTATCACTGCGTCCATATGTTCTCCTTCTAACTTTATCATCAGAATCCTTTCGTTATATTGCCAGTAGGACTTCAATCTTCTTGACCAGTCTTTCTTCAGTATGAATCCCAATCCTGCTATCTTCTGGCCATCTCCTGAGTAAATCAACCTGTAATCGTTGCTCCAGAAGTCATCAGCCCCAGCCCACTTTATTTCGCTCATTCCCATGATGTCTATCCCCAGTCTGTCCATCTCCATGATCTTAATCTTCTCCAACTTCCCACATATTCCTAGTGATCTTACGTTCCACGTCCCGATTCTGCGTTTGTCTCTCTTGACTGATGTTTCCCTCCCAGTAGCCCCCACCCGGAGATCCGATTGGGAGACTATTTTACCTTCGGAATATTTTACCGGGAGGAATGTCATCATGTCATGTTGAAAGCAAGGCTAATTTAAAAAATGATATGAAGTGGGTACAAATGACTCAGGCCTACACCAATCAATCTAGAAAATATTGCTTTGACTCGTGGATAATTTGGCATTCAGACAGTACAGTCTTGGATAGTGATTGATTTACTGGCAGGCCTAGCTTGTAATAGGCTATTTAAGTTGAAAATTCACTAATATAGGTTTAATTATGAAAATGTATTAGTATAATGTTAAAATACAATTTTCCAATAATCGTAATCACTTCTTTAGCAGTATATAATAATAATAATAATAACGAAACCTGATGCTAGCCGGAGACTCGGAGGTGGATGTTACAAAAGTAACAATTAATAAATAATAATAATAATAATAATAATAATAAGGGGTCAAAAACGGACCACCAGCCTCCTCGTGGCATCCCCGGTAACAGCTTCGGCCGGCTAATAGTGGCCGTCTGCTTGTGGGGTTAACCTCCCCACTCGCGGAAATATTGGGTTCCTAAGAAATCCAGTGACGCCACCCACAACCGGCCCTTCTCGGATGAGTGCCCTAGCAAAGTTGGGTGTGGCAAACCTATGCCATCAAAAAAGGGAGCTCGCATGGAGTGGACGGAAACCCTGAGGGGAGACCTTCTAGCTTGCCATGATGCCAGTGAGCCAAGTCGCAGGGGATACATGGCGAGGATGCACTCTTTGTGGTGTGAGATGCATCCTGAACATAACCATCTGTCGCAGCAGAATCTGCGCGACTACGCCAATCACCTGCGCAAGAAAACGACACCCCAACCGCAAGATCAGAGTAGCACACCACCGGCCAAGGCTCTATCTCCTACAAAGGCAGATGTACCTCTTACTGCCGGTGCTCCCGCCGAATTTTCGGCGAAGGGAGACGAGCCGAAGGCCGATTCTGATCTACTTCAGCGGTTGGAAAGCACGATAATCTACGATGAGACGACTACCAGGCAGAGAAATATTCATCATAAAATTTCTCTGCGGGACCAACAGCTGTCCCAGTTGAATGGCATCGTAGATATGATCCTGACCGAAACGAGTAGCCTCTGGGAAATAGACTGCGTGGTATATGCTGCCGCCACACTGTTGGCATCTTCCCAAGTGCCTGCCACTTGGGAGACTAAAGCAGCAAACAGGCTTAAACAGCTTAATGCCAAAAACACGCTGGCAAGACAACAGGTGTCGAGATTTCAGTGTGTGATGGATTACCTTTCCTCCGGTCGGGCCTTTACGCCGAAGGTCAAGCGCATTGCGCGTGCAATCCGGAGAGACCACCACACACTGAACAAAAGAGTACTGCTTATCCTTAAGCAGCACGAGGTGGATAGAGTGCGGGCACTTACAACGGCGAGGAAGAAGTTGGTCAAAAGGACCAACGCCAGGAAAGAGAACTCCACCTTCTCCTTTCAGCCGTCCTGCCTCTTCCGACCCCCTCCACCTGTTGTCCCAACACCACCAACTGTCCCGGAGGTGGAACGTTTCTGGAAGGACATCTACGAGACTAGGAAGCCATTCAACGAAGGTACTCCAGCTATTGCCCACTTTAAAGAGTTTTGTGACCGCCACCTAGACGATATGGATCGTCCCATCTCAGTCACGGAAAGTGATGTGAAGAAGGCCTTCTCTGGCAAGAAGAACTTCACTGCTCCAGGAATGGACGCAGTGAATAACTTCTGGTGGAAAAAGTTCTCTTCCACGCACAAACACCTGGCCAGAATTTTCACATTTATCCTGTCAGGAACGGAGCCAATTCCATCCTGGCTGACTGGGGGGCGAATGGTCCCAATACCGAAAAAGGGAGACTTGTCCGATCCGAAGAATTACCGCCCTATAACCTGTCTCAACACAGTATACAAGGCGTTCACTTCCATCTTGAACGACCTTATCCTCCGCCACGTCCAACCGGTATGGGAGGAAGTGTACAAGCAGAGGGGCTCCAAGAAAGGCATCGCGAGATGCAAGGACAACCTGCTCATTGATAGGTGTGTGAGCCAGGACGCTTGTCAATACAAGCGTAGCCTGTCAATGGGCTGGGTGGACTACAAGAAAGCTTTTGATACCACCTCTCATGAGCTGATTATAGCCATGCTGAGGTACATGAAAGTCCACCCAGAGGTTGTGTCCTGCATTGAATGCCTGTTACCACTATGGAAGACGCGGTTCGCCATACCATCTGGCAAGAAGACCGTATACATGGATTTGGTAACATACCACCGTGGCGTTTTTCAAGGCGATAGCCTCAGTCCCCTACTGTTCTGTTTATCTCTCCTCCCACTGTCCGTTCAGTTGAGACGAGGTAGGGGATATATGTGAGGTGTCCCGTCAAAAAGGGAGCATAAGGTCACCCATCTTTTCTACATGGATGACCTGAAGCTTTATGCTTCAAGCGCGAAAGACCTGCGTCAGGCGTTGAACACCGTACGCCGATACAGTGAGGATATAGGGATGGAATTCGGATTGGACAAGTGCGCGACCATCCATCTGGCGAAAGAAAAGATTTCCGAAGACCAGGAAGACGTGCAGCTCGTTGACGGAAACGCTATTTGTCATCTTGATGACGACGAAGCGTATGAATATCTTGGCGTCCCCCAGCACCGGTTGCAGGAGGTGAGAGCAGTGAAGGAAAGGCTTGCAGCGAAATACAGGCAGACTCTCAGGCGAATCTGGAGCTCTGACCTGTCAGGCAAAAACAAGGTTCTTGCGACCAACACCTTCGCGGTTCCAACACTGCTCTACACCTTCGGTTGCATCAAATGGAATGTCAATGAGCTGCAAAACCTCGACAGGGGAACGAGGAAAATGATGACCATATACCGTAGTCTTCATCCGAAGTCTTCCGTCGCCAGATTGTATCTCCCGAGAAGGCTAGGTGGTAGAGGGCTGATAAGCCTGGAGTGACTTCATGACAGAGCAGTCCTGAATACGGGTTGCCGCGTGTTCCACAGCACGGACTCCCTTATGCTGCTCGTGAAGAAACACAAGAGTGTAGGCAAAGGGGCGTTCCTATTCCAGGCGGCGAAAAGGGCAGCAGACGGCCTCGGTTTGGACTTGGACCTTACTTCCAGCGGAGAAGCGTGCGAAAAATCTATCTTGTCGCTGGAGGCGGACGTGTTAAAGCTCGAAATAAAGAATGCGGAGCAAAAGATCCTGCTCCGCAAGCATACCGAGAAGCCCATGCATGGAAGTTTCTATCGAAACTTGGAAACGCATGGGCTATCGAAGAAGCTCACGTTTGCCTTCCTGCGCTCCGCAGGTCTGAAGTCCGAGACTGAGGGATTCGTGCTTGCGTGCCAGGATGGTGTCATCAACACCCTCGTGTACCGTCGCCTCATCTCTGGGGCAAACGTGACGGACACGAGATGCAGAGCGCGCCGAAGGCAGCCGGAGACATTAGGTCATCTACTCTCCGGCTGCAGCTTTTATGCGAAGAACGCACATATAAACCAGCACAACTCAGCTCTGCGGGTGTTGTATTACCATCTAAGACACCATCACGGTATAGACGCGAATCCGGTGCTGCCTTACGTCCCTGGAGACATCGAGTCCGTCGTGGAGAACGATAAGTGTAAGATCTGGTGGAATTATTCCTTCTCCACCTCCAGGCAATTGGAGGTGACGAAACCTGATATCGTTCTCCTCGACAATCTCTCTCATACCATGTTCGTGATCGAGTTTTCGGCACCGGCCGAAACGAACATGGCAGCGAGGGAGATTCAAAAAAGGAATAAATATCAAGATCTGCTGTGCGAACTCCGGCAAATGTACGCGGGCTACTCTGTGAAACTGGTAGTCCTCATCGTGGGCGTGCTCGGTGGTGTCAAGAGCTCACTGGTCGAAAATCTCAAGTGCATCCCAGCGTGCAGGGCGCGAGCGGATGCACTTGCAAGTGCAATGCAGAAGGCTGTCCTTCTCGGGTCTCTCCGCCTGCTTCGTGCGCATGACCCTAATGCCGGGTAGCCACCTATCCACCGGTGGCAGACATGGCTACCCCTAGGCACGACCCCTCTTGAGTCTCCGGCAATTATGACGGCAACGAAACCTGATGCTAGCCGGAGACTCGGAGGTGGATGTTACAAAAGTAACAATTAATAATAATAATAATATTTTTTATTACAACGTTAGCAAGTACATGCATGGTTTCGTCAAGAAATTCGGACAGGACATATACACACAAGGACTACAATGTCATCATATTAATATTAATGAACATATATGTACAAAGTTGTTCAAATTACAATGCCATCATTACAAAAATAATGGACATATCTATACAAAGTTATCCACATGCAATCACTATGAAATTCTCTTACATCATAATAGCATTTCTTAATTAAGAATTCTTTGACTCCCCTTTTGAAAATCATTGGAGAGGTAATGGTTTTAAAGTCATTTGGCAACTTATTGTATAGTATTGAGGATGAGTGATAGGTGCCTTTAGCAAAAAGGGAGTATGAATGCCGACTGGCATGTATGTCATTGTTTGAGCGGCTGGAGTAGTCATGATATATGGTAGTAATAGTCATGATATATAAAACAGGAATCAATTAGCAATAGCAGCATCATTTTCAGGAATATCATATTTGAGATGGCTAGTGACCTCACTAAATTGCTTCAAGAGAGAGTTAAGGGGGCCGGCCATTCAATATTTACATCGAGCGTGAAAGGTGGGCAGGGAAGGAGGACTCTACTTACCGCCTCATGAAGGGTGGTATGGGAATGGAAGACCATCTTACGTAAGATTTTGTTTACATGCGTGATCGTACTCATATTACCATTTTAATAATCATCAACTCGTATTTTTAGAGCTGTAAGCATATATTTACTACAAACTGGCGTGCTCCAGCTACTTCTCAAGGCAACTGGAGGTACCTTTGAGACTCGGAAGTTAAAAAAAAAACAGGAGGTAAATTTTTCCGAACAACATAGCCTCGCATTCCTTGTGATCAGCAAAATATATTGTGATCATGATTTTTAACACTACTATGCAAATATCACATCAAGGATACACAAAAGGGATGTCTGATTCACAGCTAAATAACTAAGATTCACAACTGATTATTCCACGAATTGATGGGGCTTATTCTAAGCACGTCAGTGACAGGCATTAGTTTTAGTAGGTGAAATAAAGGGCAGGAAAGACTGTTTGATAAACATCATGATAGAAAATTAATGAGCATGTCCTAAGCCAGTTTCTCCCTGACTGTTAAGAGAATTCTCTGACTTTTCCAGAAATTCAAAATTCCATGACAATTCCAGGTTTTCCCTGATGATCGCCATCCTGTTCTCATTCTTGCTACAGGACAGAGGGTTACAGGCTATAATAATATTAGAGAGGTTTGGGGGGCATGTTTCAAGGTGAGAGACAAGCATTTAGGGAAAATGTTAGTGGTGAAAATATTATCAGAGAGGATAGGGAAAAGGCTTTTGAGGGTGTGTTTTAGGGACTGTATGCTAGGGAAGTAAGTTGTGCAAATAGTGACATAGTTTTTGCTACTGCAAGGAATGGTTTAGAGAGAATAAGGCTCATTGAAAATTTTTTTGAGGAAGGGCTCTGGGTATCCTCTTCAGAAGAGTGACTTTTGTCAGTTGGGTGGGAATCAATGGAGAGAGTATTGCAAATGCAGTGGCCTTAGATGCAATTACCCCTGCCCCTCGCTCTTTTTCAGCTCCTTCACACTTGTCGATGCTTCCTAGAGGCATTGCATGAACCACACAGCTACTGCTCAGCCCAACCCCTCTGCAGTCCAAGTGATATAGACATGCTCCATCAATTGTTTTTAAAACTATCAATTTATGCTGCATTTTATGTTTATTTCGTGAACATAGATTGGATATCCTTAATATAGATAAAAAAATCTTTCTATATTAAAATTTTCTTCGACTTCCGGAACACAATAATAGCATTGATACCAAAGAAGTAAGTAGTTGGATAGAGTAACATTAAATATCCAGCATAACATTGTCTAAAGGAAAAAAATAATGCACACACTAAAAAAAAATTAGGATATGTATTGAGGAAATGAGCATGATGTTGAAGGGCTGGGACTGAGATGTACAGAGGGTCAAGAATTTCTATCCACAGTTGGTGTACAAGAGTGTTGATTATGTCAAGTATTAGAACCATCAAAAAACCCATGAGGCCCATATCAACCAGCTCAGTGTTGAGCAAATGAAGGTGCAGCATCTCTAAATGCCAAGTCTTACCTCCCTATCTACACCATGGTAACCAATGGTGATGGTGGAGAGCTGAGAAATTAATCCTTAGAAACTGTAGGTCAGAAACAAAACTGAACCAGAAAAACTATAAAGTGAATTATATACTTCTAAGGACATGTTCCTATGATACTGAGCCAAAACTATTAATGCATACATACTTGCCAGTAATCCATAGAGACAACTCGCAGTTGGTGCTGCCTTGAGATATTATATGGGCGATGTTTCTAGCCACTTTCACTTTGTCAAGTCCATTGATGTCATCGCTATAGGCCATTATTGAGATTCTAATGAGATCTGTAAACCAGAAAATTCAAGTAAGAAATCCTAGTTGCATTAGGACAGTAAAGTATATAGAGCACAGCTTACTTGGAGAAAAAAGCAACATTAGGAACTTACCTCTCCATCCTTTCCCAGTAATTTCTCCCCAGTAACTTCTCTTTTTCAAGAGAGTGGAAAGAACAAGGCCATAATACAGTGCTCCAAAAGTTTTTCGCAAATAATTTGAACTAAATATCTGATTAAGAGAAAGGATGAAATTTTCTGCTGATATCCTTAACTTGTCTTCAGCATGAAAATAAAAAAGAAAGATTAATTAAAATATAATTAGTATACTACCAAAATTACTACTTGATTTTTAAATATCAGCACAAGAGCTTAGCAGTTATCAAGGGAAAGAAAGTATTTTCAACCCAAATAACTTGAGGTTAAAAAAGAACATATATCTGCCTTGTCACAATGAACTACATACTGTATCCCTAGTGTAAAACATACACTGTCTCTCCCACAAGAGCTACATATGCATAAGACATTTAACACTGTGGGTTGAAACTACAAATATCTGAGGAATATGTGGTGAATGATACATAACGAGAACCAAAGCTTGTAGCTTTACATCCTGCATGCAAGCAAGCAAATCACTGTGCAAATCTATTATGCAAGAGCTAGTCTTTGTAGAAAAGACTCAAGGTGCCACAAAGCTTCCATGGGAAGTCTGAAGTGGTGAGGTACTGAAGAGGCTAGACTGTATGCTAGAGGAGGCTATTCACAAGGGCTGTAGCATGTGGAAGGACCATACAACATGACCGCTGGTGCCAACAAAAAAAGGATAATGCCAGCAAAATACCCAAGCTTGTAGGTTGAAGTTGCTTTCTTCTCTTTTCATGTCTGCTCATCAAGATTGGAAAGGAACACTGGAGAGCCATTATTTCAGCTGGAGCAAGTGTGTGCTATCAGTAATTTTTCCCTTCAGGATCCTCAGACATCATACAAAAGGTTAACTTTTCAGAATAATAAAAGCTGCCAGGCACTTACAATAATACAAGTTATTATTCAGTGCTTAGGAAATCATAACCTAGTGTAAGTGGATAAGAATGACAGTGGACCTGATATTTTGCAAATTAGTGAATATTTAATGAAATCAGAAGAGCCAGAGTTTTCTTCCTAAGAACACTTTTATTCTCACTCTCCAGGTGGGCAACATGCAAGAATGGTGACATATGGCTGCTTGTGCCCCATGGATTAGGTAAGGGCATTAAAATTTTGAAGAATCCATGAAAGAAAAAACTTTTGAGTTTGCACCGCCTTTCTATGGGGAATCACTGGTAGGAATGCTAGCTCTCCTCTCTCATTATAACACTCACTTATTTGTGATTTTCACAAGTTTATTAGAAAGCAGGACAAGTCCCTTCATTCACTGTAATAATCAGATATTTGTAGTAAATATTACTTTCAATTGCATTCACTGTGTCAGCTCACCTGGCATATTGGTGTCACTAAAGTCGTTCAACTGTAGTGAGGGCTTTTTGGAACCAAAGTCTCTCAAAACCTCATTATTACTCAAGAAAAACTCAAACACAGAGTAGTCATAGCAATATTGATTTCATTTAATCTGAGAAACTGTTATAACTTGGTGGAATTTTTCCATAATAGAGAGGAGAATAACTAACAAAGCAATTCCACAAAACTTTTATTTCGGCATAACCATGGTTTCTCTGTGGCACAGCATGATGCTACACCGCAGGATAGCTCAGGTACTGTGGAGGCTAGGAAAATTATTGATGATGCCATGCTTCTCTCATTTGGAACTTGTAATCAAGCAATTAAACACCATTGGACCTAAAACTTGTTTACATGAATCCAGACTGTAGCTTGCAAGCCTGAAAACCAGTGTTATTTTGGAATGGTGACTGAAATAAATAAGGATGAAGAAGATGTGACCATCAAATTTCTATACCCGCATGGTCCATCACCATCGTTTTTCTGGCCAGGGCAAGAAGATTCTTGCCCAGTTCCAATTCCTCTTATACTTGCTGTTGTTGAACCCCCAGAGACTAAAACTGGAAGAATGCACCACTTCCTCACCGAATGCAAGGCTCTGATGGAGGGAAAAAATTACAAATTGAAGAAACTGTACTAGGATGTAAGAACTGAACTTTGGAACAAATGAAGGGAAATATGTATTTTACGAACACCGGCGATTGGGAAAGAACAACCTCAAATTCAATGGTAAGTCATATGATAAGAGATAGTAATGCCTGTACGTATGTCTTTGAATTTTTTACAAATAACATAATTTTACCAAGCAATATCAATAAAAAGTAATATTTCAAAATAAAAAGTAACATCTGCAACCTTGGAAGTCCTTGAGAGAGTACTTTGCCTCTATCTGCCCTCTGCGGTTGACCCTTTTGCGTTTCACTCATGAATAAGTAATCAAGCTCTAATGTTATGCATCCAAGCACTCATAAAAACATTATATTATGAATTTAAAATAATAAACAATTTTTCATCACAATTGTTTCATAAGGGTCTCTCAACTTTGATGGATAATGTCAAAATAACTGAAGGCTGGCAGCCAATTTAATAAAATGGTATAAATCTTTATCGAAGGAATGAAAAAGACAATATTTTTATTTCTGAAGATGAAAGCACATATCTTCAGGATAATTATGATCCAAAATTTATTAAGGCTAATTAAGACCCTTTTCGTGATAATGGCATTAATTGTTAAACATGTTTTTATCTGAAAAATGTTGCAATGACAATGCTAAAGAATTTTTTTGAAAGCTAAAAAGAAAAGTCAAGGGCTTGTATTATTTGTTTCCAAGGTCCTCATAGCCTTGTGGTCATTGCTGAAAAATTTCACTGGAAATAATTTAGAAATGGCTGAGATAGCATTTTTTGAGTAAAACAGTGCACCTTGAGAAGTGTGCATCGTGAGTGGAAGAAATTCAGAAGTCTCCTAAAGTTTGAGAGGCTGTAACTGAAAAATTCCTTGGGCTATGAAAAAAGAAAATGAAGCTTTTTCTTACATTGATGAAGAGATTATATGTACCAAGTTTCATCAAAATCCGAGTCGGGTGGCAAAACCTCATTTTTGGGGTTGAATTGACATGGAAATACCCATGCTTCTACCCATCCTTCTATACAAGGTTTCACATAAAAATGCTAACAAACATTCCACATAATTACTAGGGAGATGGAAAAAAAGGGAATACTTATAACACTTAGGTATGGATTTATTAAATTTGCTTTTAAAACAGTTCTCATGATGCTTCCACTGATACTGAGTTTAGGCTGAGTGCTTGGCAGCCTGATTGGGTGCCACCTGATGAAGCAATTCTCCACAATATTCTTGGGAAACTTCACGGTTCTCGTACTTGAAGATGACTTAACTTGTATTCATTTTGTTTCACAGATTCACTATAGGCTGAGCTAAAAAAAATGCCATAAAAAATATACAATATAACTTTGGGCAGAGTTAAAACTTCTGTGGTGTGAGAGAAATAGGACTGTAATTCCTGTAGTCTGTAGTTCCCTTTCATATTATCAGTAGTTAAATCACACAGCTGTAGAGTTGGGCAGAGAGTGAGAGCTATGAGAAAGACTAGACACATACAGTGGAAATACTTCATTATTATGAAAACCAACAATATCATACCAAAATTAAAGAAGAAATATTACATCCAAAGTCACCACAGGCTCTATGTTACTATGTCATCTTTCAATTTATTTCTTCAACACTGAATTCATTTATGACATAGTTGAGTTCTCTTGTTACCTTGATGTAAAGTTTGTTCCGGCCTCATGCTGTTTCAGCATTCAGATATTAATCTATCCCAATGACTAAAACTTTATATTCATTCTTGATTAAATTTAGAGTGGAAATGGCAGGTTTATCAAAACGTTACCTCAGTGAAGAAGTAAAGACCAATAAATTTTCAACCAATAGAACTTATGACAGCTAACTTGTTACATAATCAATGCACACTGAAACCAATACTCCCATTCTGTCCGACAACATTAAGCATCAAAATTTTTTTAAGAAATTCTCGCTGAAATGTAAGAAATCACCTAACCTATCATATTTGCTAACCCTCCTTCTACTGCAAGCCCCTTGCACGTAGAATGTGTGAAAACTTACAGGCACATTCCCATGAAATTGATTAATTATTGATTTTACATTACTTTAAGAACTTTATTTTAATTTATGAAGCACAAATTCATCTTAATGTTAACTAGACTCACAAGGCAGTCCAAGGCTGGCCACTGACAGTAAAAGAGCTAAAATGGAGGTGAAGCAATTTCTCTCTAAAACTGCTACTAAGTACAGTGCCTGTGAGTATTTGGGAGAACAAATGTGGAAATATGTAACTCATACCGTTTTATTAATTTATGTGCTCTCATAATGCTTTAGAATACTTTTCCTCAATCTAAACTTACACACACTGCCTATGAAGATACATTTATTTAATAATTACGTCAATAACTGATAATTTTAACTTTATTATTGTCATGCAATAAATAATCTTTCACAAGAACGTTCTCAGCTGAGCCTTACAAATGTATTCAACAACGGAGAAATACATTATGATATCTTGGAAAAAGAACGGACCACATTGGCATCTGCATAGTTTGCCCTACGTGTGTCATACACAGAAAATACATCACACACAGGAGTCTTTAAAAATACAACGCACACAGCAGAAACACTCTAAGATACCTCTCTAAAACATCTTAAATATGACATGTGACGCCTCAGCAACCATATAACTTTCAGAGACATATCTGAGGCATCTCAGAGACGTCACTCTGTCCCAAAAAAATTGTCACTGAGATGTCACATGAGATATTTCTGAGACAGTCATTGCTATGTGGGAACTGATTAACACTGACGTTCAGTATCTAAGATGTAAACACATCCTAAAGATATAATACGTAAAATATAGAATATGCCATCAAAAATATACCATCTTTGAAATAGGTTTATTTTTCTACAAATGTCACACACTTTAAGATATTCGACAGTAAAAAATTCTTAAGAACAAAAGCTAAAGAAACATTTTCCCACAAAAGCATAACTGCATAAACACACTGGAAATCGCAACTTATTCATAGTCGAATTTCTTAAATTCAAATTACATATTGGTGTCACCTGACAACTCAGGCGCAAACTAAAGGAGGCAATAATCTCTGCAAATTAATCGAATAACTTACAAATAAAAGTGCTAGTAGTACTACGACGGAGATGTTGTATAACATTGTTACCTTGTCCAGCTTTAGCCACGAGCTTTCCGTACACCCGTTTTAATTCAGAATTCATTCCCGACGATGATGCAGACGGTACAGTAAGCCGGACGTCTTTAGCGTGAACTCTGATAGCCTCCTTAAGTTTAAATTGACCAGAATGAAAACAATTAAAGATTCAAAATCATACTGAAAAATACAGAATAAATTGATAATCTCAACAGCAAATCACCAACCTTCACTAGCACTGAATGAAACACCTCATATACTTCATTATAGGATATGACAGCATCTTCTGCTAGCGTTAACTCATTCAATGACTGGCTGGATTCCAGCAACAGTGAAAAATTTCTCAGTGCACGCTAAATAAGAAGAATAAAAGTTTTAAGTACACATTTATCAAGACGTTAATTTAAATTGGTTAAGTCAAAAACTCACTATTCGATCAGTGGACTTAGTGGACCCTAACTGGATCATGCACCGTCTCCATTCCATGTTCACTGATATAAAATCAGTCAATCCACATAAAAACTTGAAAATGACTACACATCTACTTTACGCAGCATACGAAGAAAAATATTCGTAAACTTCTCATTTATATCTCCAAACAGAACAACTCTAACCGCTAGTAACCGTCATGGCGAC